>JACJUY010001485.1:124700-142713 GCA_014220935.1 Platorchestia sp. MABIK | reverse complement strand
TGTGTGTGTGACGAGCTTGGGGGAGCCTGTGTGTGTGTGACGAGCCTGGGGGAGCCTGTGTGTGTGACGAGCGTGGGGGAGCCTGTTTGTTTTGACGAGCGTTAGGAATATATTTCATGCATCAGAATAAGTTTTATAAATGAGATTTCCTGAGGTACTTGGATTTCAGTAGGAGGAAAGGGATTTGTACGTGGAAATAATTAACTTTCATTGAGAGCATTAAAATATTTTGTAGGAGGGAATAGATTTTCACCTCTAGGAATTGGAGAAGCAGTCAGGGGAATGCAACTCATAAATGGTATATTTCTGAATTTCATAATTTGCAAGCTCCGACTCGCATATCGTACCGTGAACTCGAATTAAATAGAATCAGTCTCACATGTTCCTGTGTTGGGTCAGTATCAATGTATGATAATGATTTTTTATGGGAAAAAATAATCAAGTGTTAAAATCTTATCTCTCGCTCCTGAGCAATGGTGTCATGTTGACACTGCGTTAGCAAAATGAAGTCGATAGAAATAATAAGAACCACGTGGGCACAAGAACATAGGCATTGACTAAACATATAACTTAGTGTTCATTTATTTCTTGGTGCCAACCCATTTCAGACGCCCGCGTTGGCCCACTCTAGCCAACCCACTTCAGACGCCCGCGTTGGCCCCCTCTAGCCCCACTCGACACCGGCCGCTCTCACGCCCGTCTTGACCGAGCGATGCGCTCACCGGTGTTTGTTGAGCCCTTATTCTGCCTCTGAACTTGCGCCTTATTGGTCATTACTCGCCGCGCTTCCTTCTGCGAGGCATGGGCACGGACTTCAAAACGCGCCTTTTTTCCCCTCCTGAGATAAGAGTTGTTCGACTGCTGCGCTCTGATGGACATGGGGGTGGCAAAATGCGGGAGGTTTTGACGAGTCATTAGATTAAGAAACCTAAATTTCCACCCGAATGAATAAGTGAGTAAATATAAGTCGAATGATTTTGAAGATGATCATCACATACCATGTTCATGACAATTTTTTATTCTAAGCCCATAAATTCATGATGAATAATTGGTTCTTTGTCTGTATATTCACAATTTCTTGATTCTGAGACCTTAAGTCCACTATGACTTCTCAATTCCTTGCTTTTATTTTCACAATTACTTATTGGTTCTGAACCCTTAATTTCACAGTGACCATTTGATTCTAAGCCCTTGAACTCACGATGACTTTTTGAATCTGATCCTGTAAATTTAATTGACCTCAGCGATGCCGCTAGTTACTGATACAACACTCGGTGCAAAACTGGTGATGATCTAACGTGTAAATGTGGAGTCAATTCGCAAGAAAATATAACTATCGGAGGTGAATACAATGGTTTCTCACTAGCAGGACTCATGAAAATATTCTCATTTTTTATACAGCTTATCCTGAAAAAACTCAACCCAACCTAACCTGAACTATCTTAATTAAATTTAACACATTTTATCTTAACACGTTCGCTGCCGCTGGACGCACATGTGCGGTGCGGTCCACAGCACAACCACATGTGCGTTCAGCGGTCTCATGTTAAGTGAAGTTGTAAGTAGCAGAGCTTAAAAACTACTTTACTGCTCGAAAAATATTGCATCTTTCCTAAGAAGTGTAAAAATGTAATAGCATGATTAAATTTGACCTCATAAGCTTAAATATCTTTTAAAAAATAATGTTGAAATAATTGAAATGCTGTTCATTCACACCGATACGTAGCAATTTACCTAGTGGTACTCGTATGCCCCGATAGGCAGTCAGTGTGTTAACCTAACAAATCCTCGTCTAACATATTCTGTGTCAATACAACCCATCTTAACCTATTTTAACCTATCCTAACCTCATGTCTTCATTCTCAGTCTATCCAAACTTTATCTGTATTACCATGACATAACCTAACAAAACCTATCCTATCCTGACTCATCTTATACAAAACCTAACTCAACGTAACCTATACTTTGAAACACATGAAAAATTCGGTATTTTTTAATAACTTTATCCAACCTATTATAGCCTAACCCATTCTATCACCAGCAAATTTATTTTTATCAAAGCGTTGTACCTAATTTCCAATTGACCCACAATCGACAATTACCTGAAGACAGTCCGTTTGAAATAACTTCCGCTACTACCTGCCAAGCTACGACAACGTGAGGTCTTTAAATATTTGCCCCTTGATTGTTACATAGAAGGTGATCAGTTTATGGAGATTTGTAAAAATAACGAAAGAAAATGCCAAGCGCAACGCAAAACCTTTAATGATCGTTTTTATGATGCAGATTATCTCAAGTGCGTGTAAATTTGCCCCGTGGAGTTATTGGAAGCGTAATGTTGACCTTGGCTATTATTGAGAGCGTGACCCACAGCGATAGAGACGGACGTAAAACCGTAAAAGATAAATTAACACTTTGGTCACGGTACGAGCCGCCGGTGTATATTGAGGGAATTTTCATACTGCTGCTGACCGACCAGTTGTCACAAATACAATTTTTATACAGATTTGATCAAAGCTATATGAGTGCATGATCCAGTTAATGTGTACTATTTTTAAAATTGCTTACTACTATTGATAACAAAATTTGACTTGAATATTGAACTTCAGTTTAACCCATTGAGGTCGATGTGTTGATACACACACATATGTGTAGACTGGCGGGACTCGTGAAAGAATTCAATTTTTTGCCCAATTCTTTCGCTCCTGACAGCGTCTACAAGAACTAAATCGATCGGTCTTTCCACTTGAAGGCTAAAAATGAGGTTTTAAGCTACTTTTCAATTTGCGTAAGACTCTGGGATTAATAGTAAAATTGAAAAGGATCACCAGCATTCACGAAGTCAAAATTACCTAAACCATTTGAGTGTAATTTATCTACAACTCTGAACAACTTTATGTCGCCATAATTCGGGGTGTGTGTTGTACATTATAATAATATTTTATATTTCATGTAACAACAACCGACAATTCCTTGCTTCAATTGCGTGGGTGACCTAATTGTTCAACGTTAAGAGTTGACTTGTATGATGTTTTTGAGAACGTATTTTCTTGGCGTCGGTAGTATTTTCGCGCCCTCGAGACGGTGTCAAATTTCTTAATTAAAAGCGAGCGAGTACCAGGGCAGCAGAAAATGGCCTGCGTTAAGGAAATTTCAAATATACTTCACGGGGCTTAGAACTCCTTGCCTTAATTTTTTTTTCTGGACGCCAACAAAGTTCTTGTAATGAAAGTGTTAGCTAACTTAACGTAACCTAACCTATTCTAGCTAATTCTAACCGAATTCTTTATCTTCTTCTGACGTATTCTAACATAAGATGCGGAGGAAAATTCACGTATATATTTTCATCTTAGATATCCTAGCGTAACCTATCGTAACTGATCCCAACTGAACTTTTCCTAACCCTCCCATTCTAGCCTAAGCTGTTTTGGCCTAACCGAACATGTGCTACTCAACTCATCATAAATTATCCTTAAGACGGCTTAGAATTTTGAAGCCAGTCCCAGAAAACTGCCTTCGAAGGTGAACTGTTTGTTGAGCGTCAGTTTGTGAGACCAGCGGAGAAAAATATTATGTCTATCGCGAGTAACATTATGTCCATCGAGCGTACCATTATGTCTATCATGAGTAACATTATGTCTACCTAGCGTAACATTGTCTATCGAGCGCAAAGGTCTTGACAAACTAACGGACTGAGGTGATATACATACAATAAGCGGCGAAAATTATTTAATTATGTCATTGCATATAAAAAGTTATCTAAACTCTGAACATTCCCCATGTCAATACATAAGATGCGGACACCTAAAAAATTTGTATTCCAATAACACACGTGATTAAAATGTTGCGTTTATACTCGTGAGGATATGCAGAGAGCACGAGAGTCTTGTGTGAGACGACAGGAAAGTGGGATATGAAAGTTGATGTAAAACTTTCAGGACAAAATTCACCAAAAAAAGGAAGAAGCAAGTAAGGATCATGAGTACCGAAAAACGGGCAATGAGGAATGCTGAAATAATATCAACTCCGAAAAAATAATAAGAAAAACATATGAATAACAGAAGAAAAACAGAAGAACAAAGGAAAACAGAAGAAAAAACAGAAGAACATAAGAAAACAGGAAAAAACAGAAGAACATGAGAAAACGGGAGAAAGCAGAACATAAAAAACAGAAGAAAAACAGAAGAACATAAGAAAACAGACGAACATATGAATAACAGAAGAACATATGAATGACCGAAAGACATGAGGGGAAGATTAACAAGGTGTCGAGCTAGGGCGGAGGGGTGGGTGTCAAGAGGGGGTGGCAGGGTGGAGCTGGTCTGGGAGGGATGGAAGGACTCTCTCCCCAATCCCCCCCTCCCCTCCTCCCGGTTTGGCCAGAGCCTGGGCCTTTGCGCCTTCGCTCAGACATGCAACTTGAAGCTGCGGCAGCTGTAACTGTTGCTGCAGTTACTGCTGCTGCCACACCTGCAGCGATAGCAGTTGTAGCTCTAACTGCAGCTGTAACTGTTGCTGCAGTTACTGCTGCTGCCACACCTGCAGCGATAGCAGTTGTAGCTCTAACTGCAGCTGTAACTGTTGCTGCAGTTACTGCTGCTGCCACACCTGCAGCGATAGCAGTTGTAGCGCTAACTGCTGCTGTAACTGTTGCTGCAGTTACTGCTGCTGCCATACCTGCAGCGATAGCAGTTGTAGCGCTAACTGCTGCTGTAACTGTTGCTGCAATGAAAGATAGAAAAACAGTTTATTCCCAATAAAGTTGATACATGAAATGTATAAGTATTTTAAAACATCTTAACATTTAGATCGTTAGTTGATATTCACACATTGGGATCGCAATACCCATGGCAATTTTCGAAACAAATGATTGAGAGAAAAGCACAAAAAAGCGTTCTCTTCGTTCCACTAATCTGATTTTAACAATGCATATAAATACAAGTAACTAAGAAAACATAACCCAAGTGACACATTGTTGAAAACTCCCTCGTTAGTGCGCAGTCATATTGAAAATACGAGCATAAGAACTAGTGAGGTGAGCGATTGAAACTAAATGTAAAATGGCCAGATTTAAATTATTTTGCGTGTAAGACTATGAGGTGGATATTCTGGACTCGGGACGGTAAATGTTGCCCCAGTAAATGAAGGGGCATCATGAGAGCAGCAGGAGCTGCTGTGACTTTTTCTGCGGCAGTAATTGCTACCACAGTGAATGCAGCAATTCCTGTCATATCAGGTCATCAAGTAACCAGGTAATGTGAACCAGGTAATTGTATCAGGTCAACAAGTAATCAAGTAATGAGTAACAGGTAATGTGTATCAGGTCAACAAGTAATCAAGTAATGAATAACAGGTAATGTGTATCAGGTCAACAAATAATCAAACAATGAGTAACAGGTAATGTGTATCAGGTCAACAAGCAATCCAATAATGAGTAACAGGTAATGTGTATCAGGTCAACAAGTAATCAAGGAATGTGTATCAGGTCAACAAGTAATCAAGGAATGAGTAACAGGTAATGTGTATCAGGTCAACAAATAATCAAGTAATGAGTAACAGGTAATGTGTACCAGGTCAACAATTAATCAGGCAATGTGTATCAGGTACTCAGATGTATCAGTACCTCCGTAACAGTTTTGCTAAGCAGTGTAAGACTCACACTACAAGTGCATGCAATTCTAACTCAAAGGTTAAGCAAGCGTCCACAGGAGATACTCCTGATCCATCTCACTCGCGATTTTACCTCCAGCGCATGATGATGCTGATCTCCATGCATGAATATGTATCATCCCGATCCCTGTCACTTTAGCTATCACCGAGCACACACGTATGCTGATGGAGCGACACATGCATCATACATTTACATTTTCGGATGAACATGCGTGCCGCTTGCATGTTACTTCCAGATCTCCAGAGGTATTTAGATGACTGGTGTGGACTCAGAAAATGCATTTCTGGATTGACAATTTTCTGAAGGAAGTACTCATATTAAATATTTTTCCAACGTAATTTGAATACAGTGATGTAAAACCTCTGACTTAGTGATGTTTTGGTTATACTTAATTTGAAATGCGTGAAGTTTGGAAATTTAGCCAGAAAATCGGCCAATCTTGCTTGGAGAATGAAGAGAGACACAACGCTTTGCCTGGGTTGACGTATTCAAGCTTGTAAGCTCTCCAATACTTTATGCGAGACCAGCTTATATTTCAAGTGCGGCTCATAGAAGAACAGAACCCTCCGCTCGGTCCGACGGCGAGGTTATTCAATTCTCTCGCTATTGACGCTTATACTTTTGTTTGAGAAACTTAGAAAGAGAAATCGTGTTGAACCTCCGAACGTGCCTGGCCACCAAATAATACATGCCTTCTTGTAGGCTAACTGATGTTTCATTCCAGACTAGTTGATGCGAGTCGTGTAATGGAGTTTCCAATGCCTTGTTATCTAACGCCAGTGTTATACGGTTGTGTGTGATCGAGCCAATATCCATTACAACCTGCTAGGTTGTGGTGAGAGTAGATGGCAAATTTTCATCCATTTTTCAACTGAAAGAAACCACAATCTCCCTCTGCGGGACTAGAATCCTTAACTTTCCGCTCGAAAAGCCAGTGTGCTAACCACTACTCTAAAAAGACTAGCATATGGCTGACAAAGACACGGAAATCTCAACGCCCCACATCTCTTACTATAACCTAGTGTTTCTTCCTTCGCTCAAACTTATGCACATTTTTTTGCAAACTTCTGAGTTCCCCGATTCACGCACTTTAGAGAGTTAATGCTTATTAGAGCGCCCAACAAACGGCGTGCTTATGTTGCAGAGTTACCAGAACTTGCAGGCTACGGCACTGTCACTTAACGGAACACATCTTGAGGAGCTTACGGCAACTCGTGCCTTGGAACCAAAGTTTTGACGGGAAGATAACCAAGGATGTTTGCTTGCAGATAGCAGCGGGCTGTTTGATGTGTGAGCGCGTTAGTGCGTTTGTCCCGCTGACCCCGTTTTGGGATTTCAAATAGCAGGCGGTATTTAAGTCACACAAGGGTTGTTTGCTTCCAGATAACAACGGCTGTTTGATTGCAGATAACAGATGCTATTTGAGAACAGAGAACAAGAGCTGTATGCTTCCATTTAAAATGGCTGTTTGATTGCAAGTAACAGGGGCTATTTTAGTGCAGAGAACGAGGGATATTTACGTGCTCATAAAATGAACTGTTTTCGGGTTTTAGGATCAGGAAGACAAACACAAATTTTTACATGAAGATAACAAGCCCTTGCTCGTTTATTACAAGGCTGCTAGCGTGCATATAATAGGCCTATATGAAAGTATGTATCAAATTGAATAATGAAACCTTTCGGTAACCAGAGGCGTTCTGGCAGCGTTTGAACTCCGGGCAAGTGTATTAGTTCTCGCCTGTGACTGGTATCAGTACGCTCGAATGATCCTCTTTGCTGTAATTTTTACTCCGCGATGCGAACATCGAGCCTTGGAATATGGAATTAAAGATGCGCTGCCATTGGTGGGTAGTATTTTAACCTTGCTTGATTTCTTCGTATTGTTATTCATGCTAATTTAAAGTTACCTAGCCACCACAAAGGTGGTCTCAAGAAAGCAAAGAGAAGACACTATTTGAAATGGAGAGTAGAAAACGGGGAATCTATGCGCAAGGCGTGTGCCCACACAGAGTGCTCTTCACATAGAAACTGCTGGTTAAGGAGGAAAATAAATCACAGACGAGATTACGAAGAAGGCATTTAAACTGATAGAAGTCAAGGGGACACAAAGACAGAAGTCTCTAAGACCTATCTATAGCTGAGGTAACATAACAGTTTCCTACTTGAGAGCGCCAGTCTCCATAGCGTAGGATAGACATACGTAACTTACTTGAGCCTGTCGCCTATCCCTTGCCTCTTAAAGGGCGATTTCTTTGCAATAAAAAATTATAATCGGAAGCGTCACTCGCTGATGGTCAAAAAAAGTAAAATCAATTTCAATAATTTATTGCTTGCGAATGAGGCTTTTGTTCGAGTTCAAAAACGATTATTTGCATTTCCATTAGCATCTTTAAAAATTTGTATTTTGTGTGTTTTAAACTTTCTGAAGCACCCACTCGTCTATGGGATTAGAAACGGGAAGCAGCGGAGCCTTAGAAAAGTTCCAGTTTCGAACAAATTACTGTGTCTCTTCTGTTATATTTAGAAAATAGATCCTGATTTTAGCCTAAAGCATTGAATTTTTACCTCAGTGTGTAGTAATGAACTTTACGTCTCAGTATTGTTCAAATAAAATGCAGTACTTAACACACACATAAACAACGCATTAATCTTACGCATTAAGTTTCTGCGTGGAACAACTTTGCACTGTCTATTACCAGGTATCAAAAGTCTTGAGAGTAACTTTTTCCACGACATGGTGAAAGATAAGCTTTTTATAAACTGCGCGCATCAGCATTGATCATCTACCAACACCCAGCGTTGGCATGTAAAAAGAAGAAAAGTATTTTGTGTCGCACAGCTGATGCGTTCTGTAGCCACCTTTCGGCTTGATGACCAAATACGGAACCAAAATATAAATCAATGGTCTCCGTGGCACCAGTCTTAGCTTCTAGGATTTATTTCCTTAAGATTTCCTGAACTGAAAACCAGATTGAACCATCTCGGTCCCCGCCATGTAAATCTTCGAGAAATCCTGAGTAAACTCGAAGACGTCGCTCCGCTGAGAGCATTTTGAACTTTGAGAACTACTAAGTCCCATTTGCAGGCGCCAAACTTTGCCCACGGGAAATTGTCGGCTCTAAAGCAACATTGAGCACAACTTAAAAAGTCGGGCAGAAATTTATTCTTCGTCAATAGAATTGAGAGGGCGTGCGTTGGCCAATGCTGCCGAAGATGGTTAAGTCGACGAAGACTTCCGAAATGGCTAGAAACGGGCTACGACTCAACACAATGGTGCCAAAGTGGCTCTGATGGATTGAGCCCTCAGATATATGGAACTATACGCGATGGTACTGGTGGTTCTGAAGAAATTCCTTTATGTTTACGTATATTAGTTGGAATAGGTATTACCGAAGAAAAGCATCTGTGATGTACAGATTATCTTCATAAATGATTTGCTCCAGATGGTTCTGAGGGCTATTTCTGAAGAACAGATTATCCATACGCGTAGGAACAGAGGGTAACGAAGAATGCTTTAGATGTACGGACCATTTACCACACGGCAGCCTCGATCGCTAAGTTGTTGCGGCGACCTGCCCTCACGCAAGTGTCACTGCGCTGAACTGCGCTGAAATGCGCTGAACTGCGCTGATGGGGCCTCATTGCACAAATTTACCCAGATGCCGACGACGATTTAAAACTAAGTTGTAGAAGACATCTCAGATGTACGAACTGCATGACATGGTGCATGTGGTTTGAGAGGGTACATTTCGTAAACTGTACGTGTTGGTGTAGATTATACTGAAGAACATCTGAGACGTACGCGTAATGTTACAGATAGCTCTGAATATCTAATCAGGTGACTGCGCAATACACAGTGTTGCAGGTGGATTTAAAATTCAAGTGTGTGTACAACATGCAATGTTGCAGGTGGATTTAAATTTCAAGTGAGTGTACAATATACAATGTTGCAGGTGGATTTAAAAATCAAGTGTGTGTACAACATGCAATGTTGCAGGTGGATTTAAATATCAAGTGTGTGTACAATATACAATGTTGCAGGTGGATTTAAATATCAAGTGTGTGTACAATATACAATGTTGCAGGTGGATTTAAATATCAAGTGTGTGTACACTATGCAATGTGGAAGGCGGATTTAAATATCTCATCATGAGACTGGACTATACCCAATGTTACAGATGGTTTTGAATATCTCATCAGTTTTCTAGACTATGCATGATGGTACAAATAGTTCAAGAAAGTGCTTCGACAGGGGGAATACATGCTGCTGGTGTAATTTTTCCGGCACAGGGTATTAAAAAACTAGTACCGGATGATCACTCGTGGTATCCCTAGTTGCACGAAGTATGCTTCGTATGAACTTGGTACTGCGTAGGAGTGGTACTTGTAGGTATCATTAGTTCGCCAGTGGAGCGGCGAAATCAACAATATTGTCCTGAAATTCGTTTTAATATTTTAAATGTTTAGTTTTAAATTTTAGTGCTTTAAAAGTACAGTAAAAATATACATCGATATAGTTTGTTATGAAAGTTTTAATTTTAAGAAATTTTCAAAACATTATGACATGCTGGAAGTACATATTTATCACTATAACAAATAATGGAGAAAGTGTCACTTTTAAATCCTGCTTGGAATATAAATATTTTTTTGCCGCACAACACACACATAACACAACACAAACGGAAAGGTAGAAAATATCTCAATAAAAGTACCACAAGACACGACACAAGTGACACAAAAGTGACACAAAGCGCAACATAAATTCCACAAAACACAACACAAGTGCCACAAAGCACGACACAAGTGCCACAAAGCACGACACAAGTGCCACAAAGCACGACACAAGTGCCACAAAGCCCGACACAAGTGCCACAAAGCACGACACAAGTGCCACAAAGCCCGACACAAGTGCCACAAAGCACAACACAAGTGCCACAAAGCACGACACAAGTGCCACAAAGCAAAACACAAGTGCCCCAAAGCACGACACAAGTGCCACAAAGCACGACACAAGTGCCAAAAAGCACGGCACAAGTGACACAAAGCCCAACACAAGCGCCACAAAGCCCGACACAAGTGCCACAAAGCCCAACACAAGTGCCACAAAGCACGACACAACGGCCACAAAGCACGATACAAGTGCCACAAAGCCCGACACAAGTGCCACAAAGCCCAACACAAGTGCCACAAAGCACGACACAAGTGCCACAAAGCACGACACAAGTGCCACAAAGCACGACGTCAGACGACGTAGTTGTCTCGCCCTCGCCCGTCCCAGAATATCGGAAAGCGTTTGTTTGCGGACGAGCAGCGCGACCGAGTTGCTCGGAACTGAGCTCAAAAACGGGAAGCTGAAGGGCGAGTTTCAAAGAACTCAGATAGGGGAATGGAAGTGCAGGACACTTGCAAATGAGCGTCGCGCGAAATGAAGAAGTCAAGTGATAAGTCTGTGACAATGTGAAGAGATACTGGCATTCGCTGTGTGTTCTGCGTAATGTATAAATCAAGAAGAAGTGTGTAAAGTTTTAAACCAAAATGGCGTCAACGACCAGGGACTTGGAAGGGAAGCTTCAAATTAATAAAGTGGAAGAGGATCAGTATTACAAAATTAAAACGCCTGATAAATATCTGCATTCAAACAACAAATCCTCGAATTATTGCTTATTATTTCGCAATTGATTCTGCGATCATCAAAAGTTAATTAAAATATTGAAAATTTGTTATTTAACATTAAAAGTATATTAAAAACTTGTGTTGTATCAGAATTTGGAGTGAGTAAATCTCATGACTCATGTTAAAACGTGAAATGTTATTCATAAACTGAATAAAAAATTTCATGAATCCAACTCTGAGTGTTTAATTTTGTTGACAGATCCATCGCATCATGAAGTACTCTTATTTTGGTTCTGAAAGTGAGACTATTAAACTTCCGCTGATTCTAATTTACGTTTCGAATTGTCTGACCTAAACTTACAAAAAGGAGACGCATACCAATTGCTAAGTCCCCTGCAAGTGTCTCAATCTTAGAGAGTTCACAACAATTTTGCACGCCGAAATTAAGAGATGAACCGAATCGAACATGAGCTGATATTGGAGACAGAGCTTAAGGACGGAGTGTCCAGGATTGTGTAGCAAGGAGAAGTACCGAGTTAACGCTTGATGTATCTTTCTGCTTGCTAACGAAGTATTGGCGCAAACTGAGAAAACGGTCAACCAATACTTTGTTCGAGTTGTGCCTGTGAGTGCTGTTATAATGTTGAAGAGCGTTCCCTGAATAAGTTATTACGATTTTCTATCGTATACGCCGCTCAAGAGGAAGTCATCAGTTGTTCAAAGTCCACGGTACTTGAGACCAACATTTCAATAACTCGTGCCGGCCAATCGATTGCGAGTTCAACTGATTAATTAATGGACATAAAATTTCAACGTCGCTGAATTGGCCGTAGAGATTGGGAATAAGGGAAGAATTGGTGCAGGTATATTTCAAAATTTCCATGGACGTATTCTGATCCCACAAATATACTTAGAAATTGATCTGTTTCTGTTGTTGGAAAAAATTCCGTAAAGACGCTGTAACATTCTGATTCCATGAATTTGTCTAGAAATTCATCAGCTGTTGTCGCTGAAGAAAATTCCCAAAGGGAATCTTCGGAAAATAAAGTCTTACATTGTAAGTCTTAAGGCCCTCGCATCCTTGTCGTCGTGTGGGCATGTGTGAGTGTCGATGTCAATTAATTGCAAGTTATTTCAAAATGATTTATAATTCATTATGGGGGTGCATTATTACCCAATTTATGGCTTGTGTTAGCGTTAGATAAAGAAAAAGTGCCTTTTAAAATTCTGCCAATTTTACGCTCGTCAGATAATCCGTGTAGACATCACAGAGGTGGATGCATTGTTACTACACATTCTGCACCACATTTGCACCACACCCTGAACCTCACATTGCACCACACACTACACAATAAAAAAATAAAAACCAGACAAAGTCTTTCGCAGGTCATCTATAATATTAGCCATCCAGGTATAATTTGTCCATGGAGCGGCTTAAATTACATAGGCTTCGGTAAGAAAGTTAGACTGTGAAATATATCTCTAGACACACTTCGGAGTTGACTATGATTTGATCTGTTATAAATGGGGTACGTGTGTGTGCGTGCATATGTGTGCGTGCTTGTGTTTGCAGCACACACCCCAAATAGATATGTGCATAAGATTGGAATCCTTTTTGCTTTACATTTTAGCTAAAAGAAACTAACATTGAGTACAAACAAAAGGGAATCTCTTCACGATGCGAGGATGTTTTTTCTTGAGCAAAGACCATAACGATCATTCAGATGCCAGTGCCAAAAGAACGGCAGAAAATATTGGGTTGTGAGTAGAGATTTAATTTGACATACCTATTGACACGAGTAAACCTCAGCGAGTGGTTGACATTATGATCGTTTTTCATGAGAGAATGTTTTAATATTAAAACAAAAATGCTGAAATTTGGCATTCATCGCATTTTGGTTGCATTGAACATTATAACTAATGACACACACATTTTGTAGTTTCCTGCTGGTTAAAATAAATTATGAACCAGAATTTTTGCAAATGGCGTTTAGTGCTTAATTTTTTATGCCTGAGAAGCAAGTATTCCATTTTCTCCATTGAAAAATCATTTTTCCGTAGCATTTAATTTATTACGAAAACATTGTACAATGACATATTGTTACCTATCTTACCTATTTAAAAGAGAGGAAATTTCCGTAACCAGCCAACATTTAATCTTACTTTCTCATTCACTTGAAATTTACAGATCTCAGATGCCCAGCAGGGCAATTACCACGCGATACTATTCCCTTTCTACCACGCGTGTAATTTATTCTACATTAAATATTCTTATTCTTGATTGTTTACCTTACAATTTTTGGGGAATTTTTCATAGAAAATTGCGAGTTTTAATTACCCAATTACCCAGCGGGGCGATAATCACCCAATAATTATTACTCAATAATTATTACCCAATAATTCTTTTCTAATTTCTCTCATAAAATTTATGCATATTTATTGGCATGCAAGGTGCATTAATAACCTATATCTGCGATGCTCGTTAGCGCACCCAGCTTGATGATGATTAGTTCACAGTTATTAGTATAGTTCAAAAATTGTCTATTATTATGGTGTAAAAATTTGATGAAACAAGTATCGACCAAAAAATGATTCTTTACAAGCATTATGTGGGTCAAACAAATAATTATGAAGGTATATTTTGTGTGACAAACACTGTTTGGAAGGCATCGAATTCTCCAAAAACACATTTTTGGGAAATCTTTTTTTGGCCAATGCAAACAATATTTAGAAGATTTTTTCCGACCGAAAAACACATCATTTAGTGTGCATCTACTGCCTGGAAAGAACATATTATTTTGCAGGCATTTTTGACCAACCTATTGATTTTCAGCAACCATTAGTTAGCTCGGCAAGGAAAATATTTTATACTAGCCCTGGCATTGTGACGCAGAGCCAGCGTCTGGAAAATTAAATGTTTCAGCAGCGTGAAAGTTATTCTCCGACAGCGCAGGGTACCTGAAATAAATAAAAGTTTCTCAACGAAAGTTTTCACAAGAATTTTCAGCTAAGGCTTAACTGAAACTAAACCCAGAGCAGAGGGTTGAGCTCGTGCCTTAGTTTCAACTGACAAAACAGGCTTAGATAACCTTCACTTTGGGTACAGCTTTTCAAAACAGAGGTGTGGAGGATGGGGAGTATTTGCCGTAGACTTCTGGCGTCTTGCGAACGAAGAGTTACGAGTGCAAATAATTTTGGAGAAGAATTACAGGAAAAAAATGCAGAAGGGAATTACTGATAGAAATTACTGGAGAGAATGGCAGATGAAAATTATAGATGGAAATTACAAAAGAGAATAGCCAGAGGAAATCAATGATGAAAATAACTGGAGAGAAAAGCAGGAGGAAATTATAGAGAAAGAAATTATGGGCGAGAAGAGCTGAAGGAAATCACTAATATGAATTACAGGTAGGAACTACAGATGAGAATTACAGAAAGATGTTGAGGATAGAAATTACAAGGAAGGATAATGATTGAAAACGAGGGGTGAGACTCTCATGTAAGAATAGCAGATGGGAATCACTTCTAAGAATCATGGTCAGAAATGAGATAAGAGCAAGATTGTGGAACTGGTGAGGGACATTGCAAAGTGGACTAAGTTATCAAACGTGTGAATTACCTCCGAGATTCAGCGAGGTGAACACTGTCGCAAAATAAAGATGATCGCTAAGGACTGTTACCTTCTTTACGAGATGTTCTAACCAATCCATCACTGATGACAAAAACGGAATCAAACAGTGTTCATAAATTAAAAAAAAAATTCAATTCATAAATAGGTTCATTTCTAAATGAGAAAATCACTTTTCAATTTGTTCAATTCACATTAAATATTTAGTGTTTTTCTCGTGTTGACGGGCTGCACGCTTCCCTGCTTAGCAAGAATTTCACGATATTCTCCTCACAATTTCTGATTTTCCGAGGTATTCTCCCCGCAAAATCTCCAAACAATTTCAAAATTCCACGATATTCCCAACACAAATTCCCAACACAATTCCAGATCTTGTGGAGATCGTCTGAATTTTTCATGCTTTGCTTTCAATTTGATTTCTCTGGTCATTTTTGCTCGAATAGGAATCAATCCAACTCATGAATTTTGATGTATCTTTGATAGAATTAATTCATTTCATAAAATCAAACGTTTTGACTCTTCAATGTAAAATGAAACAGAAAGACATACTCAGAAAGGAATTTAAGTGGGAAAATCATATAATTATACTGAAGAATTCTATTTGACAATGCGAGATTAAAAATTGGCAAAGCCTCCTCAAAATAAAGCATAAATGAAATTCAAAATAAATATGCCAGGGTCCAAAATAAAAATCACCGCTCACATCTAAGCGAATTAATCCAATAAATTCAGAGCAGCGCAGTTCAGCGCCCTTCAGCGCAGGTCGGAGCAGTAATGTTCAAGTAATTGTAGGTCACTGCAGCATTGCAGATGGCGGCGAATCTGCCGTGCGGCTGTGCAAAACTGCGCACTCTTCCGCAAGACATTTGCGTCCCAATTTACCCAAGCAGACCAGAGGGCATTTTGCGCAGCCGCTGCTCACCGCCGGCGCTGCAAGTTGCGTCAAAGGTGCGCTGATTATCGAGGACGGTTTTTAACAAAACTGTGGTGTCCGATCGTCTGAACTAATCAGGGCGAGTTTCCACTAAAATTTCCACTAATATTTTCGTGGGGCCAAACTGCGATTGTGTGCATCAGTGCTGCAAGAAAGTAGATTGAGTTATTTTTACGTAAGGTGTCATTATGAGATTTGATGTTGTGAGATCTGACGGTAGTCGATCATACGCCACATATCAAGCCTTGTATTTCACCGAGCCTGTGCTTTGTATCTTGTATTTCTTGTATATTAGAGGCATTTTGCGAAAAATTCGGGGAAAATTTTTCTGAAGATTGAATTTACAAAATATATACTTTCAGTATCATAGCTACAATCATTTTTCAGAAAAATGTTGAAAATGCTTGTACAGTCCTTGCTCATTGTTGTACAAGCGAAAATTTTTTGCAAAGTAATGAGCATGAGTAATATGAGCCATCACAGTATTTCACCCTGTCTCAAACTTCTTTCCTCGTCGACATAAAACCCGTCAGAGAGAGTAACGGATGTTGCTGTAAAAATTTGGTATCAAATGCATTAACCTCGGAAATTCATCAGCCAATCTCATCAGGAGTCTGTTTGCTTTCCCTAAGAGACCCAATTTCCAATTATTATAGAGCAATTTCCTGAGAAGCATTTATCAGAGCAACTAATCAGGGAACTGTTTGTCTCGCGCCAGCCAATTATAGATAAGTTTCAGTTTTTGGCCTACGCTTTGAGGCAGTCGGTTCCGGCACAATATTTTTCAGCTCGTTTTGCGCGGATTTTGAAAGAGTTTTCCCACGTCGTTTTCCGGCCCGGTAGCAAATGCGAACTTTGGTAGTAACCTTTTATTCGAGCTGGCATTTCTTGTTGGCTCGCTGAATTACATCCTTGCACGATTTGTTGGCTCGAGAAGTTAGACACTTTCGTGTCTTGTTAGCCTACAGGATTGGACTTCTTTACTTTTGTTGGTGAACAGAATTCGATTATTTTTAATTTGGTTAGACTGCAAAATTTGACTCTTTTACTTTTTATTCGCCCACATCATTCCACACCTTCATTTCTTGTTGGTCTACAAAACTTGCTTTCTCCAAATATTGGTGGCTTACATAATTAGATTCTTTCTTGTGTTGTTAGTCTCCATAACTCAAGTTTTTCATAATCTATCTTTGGTCAAAATTATTCCGGAAAATTAAACATAAATTAGAAAAAGTACCAGATGAAGACTTCAAGAATAATTGAAACAAACTCTTGTAACTTAAAATTAAATTTAGAAAATAAATTTTTCAGTAGGTAACTATCGGGAACATCGTTTAATGGAGAGTACAAATTAATTTCATTGTGTATGAATGATAAATTTCGGTTCCATTACTAACATCAAGTTGGTGATGATGGAATAACTTTCAAAGTTAGTTTTGTTATCATTTTTTAGCGTCGGTTTTGTTTTTATTCTCAATTTTCAGAGCATCTTCCCTCAGTAATGGTTTCGTCACTGCAACCAGTTTTAACATATTTCTGTTCTGCATTCGGTTTTTTAAGAACTCTTTGCCTCGAATTATAAGTTAAGAATTATATTTGTCATCAAGATTTAGGTTTTAGGTCTTATAAGTTTCAAGTTCGATATCAACACAAAGCTGGCTTTCAACATCGATAATTTCCAACTTTTCAACACCGTCAATAATTTTGTCGACAGCAGCATCATCCCAAATTTACATGGATATGAATTTTCGTTTTTAGCTTAGGTTCCGTATTCGTCCAAAGAACAGATCTTCCTATAGTTTCCAATATCGATATTATCTTCTCTTAGTTTTCAATATTTATATTACCTCCTCTTATGGTTTCCAATGTCGATATTACCTCCTCTTAGTTTCCAACGTCGATATTATCTTTTCATCGCTTCCAACATGGACATTACCTCCTCTTATTTCCAACATCGTTATTCTCTTTTCATCGTTTTCAATATCAATATTACCTTCTCTTAATTTCCAACATCCTTATTCTCTTTTGATCATTGCCATCATCGATATTACCTTCTCTTAGATTCCAACATCAATACTACCTTCACATTCATCCCCCGTGATCACTATATTTGTTGGGAAAATCAGGAGCAGTTCTTGTCTTCAATACGAACATAAAATATGTCCCC
>JACJUY010001485.1:91177-113365 GCA_014220935.1 Platorchestia sp. MABIK | reverse complement strand
TTGGTTGTGTGAAGTGAGCCTTGTTTGGTGTGTTGGTTGTGTGAAGTGAGCCTTGTTTGGTGTGTTGGTTGTGTGAAGTGAGCCTTGTTTGGTGTGTTAGATACTCGTATGTGCGTTAGTGACGCCATGTAAACGTCAGTCACGCCCATGTGAGCGTTTGTGATGCCATTAGAGCGTCAGTGAAGCAATGAGTGTGTAGTGATGCTATGTGAGCGTAAGTGAAGCCATGTGAGCGTAAGCGATACCGGGTAAACGCACTGCTGCATGCTGTGGTCTGGTTGTCGTTCGATGAATCATGGGCATGAAGTTTCGTCTTCATCTGAATTTTAGCGTTCTTATTGCGACTGATTTGAATTTCTGTCTCAAGTTTAGCCGGTGTTGATTGCATCTCAGAGCGTGAGTTCACAGACGAGTTCTTGGTCAGGGTGTGAGAGCTCTGTAAACTGCGAGGCAATTTCGCCACTACACAATTACTTCCTAGGTACCTCTGCACCCCCACACTACTCAACTAGCACACCACATCAGATCATCATATCATTATACTACTACACCACCACATCTCCGCAACACCACTACCACACAACACCACCACGCCGCACCACCACACCAATACATCACGCGGCATGTTACGCTAACTGCAAAGTTGTCCCGTTGAAGTTTTCGAGTGTCCTGAAAATGGCCACTTTTCCACACACCGAGGAAAGCGAGGTAGACCGGTGCGAGGGGAAGGGACAAACAGAACTAAAAGTTCTACTCAACTTTATCTGTTTTTCCTCTGGAGTCGAGACTAACCTAAACTAAACAACGGGAGGTTAAATTTCGCGACTTGGTTTTGTGCGAACTCAATTTTAGGGTGAAAGTTTTGAGTGTTTTTTTAGCGCCGAATGTTGCCGTGAGGAAATTGAACGGTGAGACACCGCAGGAGGGTTTAGTTTAGGAGAGGTTAAGTTGGGTTACTTCATGTTGGACCCTACAGCCCTGTCCTGCTCTGCACGCAGTGGGTAAGCTGGGGCTAAATAGATAGTCTAAATTGCCAGCATTCATTTTAAACAAGTTGCTAGAATTTACTAAATCCCTATTAACTATAATTTACGTGGACGTAAAGTCATAAAACTAATGGTAAAAACTAGTCGTGACTTTCACCTAATTTAAGGCATAATTTTTTAGTTTTCTTTCATTTCAAGGGTTATACTTTATTTTTCGGTAATCTTTACCGGGAAATTCTTCTAACTTTTTTGCATGAATGTGATGCAAAACAAATTGATAAATTTTCAGTGTTCCAAATTTGTTTTATTTTATTCACATTTACTGAATACTTTCAAATAAATGGGATTATGAATGACTGGCTTTAAATCACTATTTTGGCACGAATTTAACTGAGAAAGGTGAAATTTAAATTTTCCTCAGCGATTTTTCCTTATTATAAATCAAAGAGCACAACTTATTCTAGTCCTATTGGTTCCTAATTATTAACGCACTATTTCCTATATCAATTTTCACTCTTCGTTCGGAATTTCCAGAGCATCACAATTTCTTGAGAGACTTCTTCAAGTATCGGAATTCGTTGCCGATATTTCTGGCAGGAATAACACGTCACACAGAATTCTTGAGAATCCTGCCCATGCACGCAGGTCAGCATCGGCTTCCGATAACTTTCTGAAGAAAAAATCGTCACTCAGTAATTCTCAAGGTTCACTTAGCGGTCATTTGAAGCTCCTTAAGGCGTGTTTTGGAGCTGAGGCTTATTCTGTCGCAAATCAATATCGGTTTCAGGAGCTATTAAAAATTGGAAAAATAACGTTCACTTGAGAAAAAGTTGATTTGCCGTTGCTTCCAGCGTGACGTCGCGTTTGGCTATATATGTGGGACGAAATGCTCAAAAAAGTGATGTGCAAAGTTTTATTCCTGTAATCGATCATGAGCTTATATTTCTGAAGAAAAGTAATTCACTTTTGAATTTTTATGAAGAGATAACTATCCTTTCAACCTCCCCTTAAGCAATTACTTATTCATAAAGGAATGTTTCCTTTTTTCAAACATATTTTTTGACTGTGGTGTAGTATGAGTTTAAACAATAATTGTAAAGAATTTCTTATTTTCTCCCGTTCCACTATAGGCATTTCATTCTGAAACCATGGATCGGGCCCGTAGAAACATCTGCCTTTAGATAAATGCCAGAATTGACGAATGAATGGTTAATTTTAGAAATTCAAGCTTCAGACTCTATTATAACCTCGTCGAAAAAGTGTGGATAGAAATTTCTGTAGGGAAGAGATCAATCTTATTCATTGCGTACCTCGTATTGAAGTCTTAATTCAAGGTTTAGAATACTATTTTTATTTTTTCAGTCGTTGTTAGATTTTTGAATGCTCTTTCACACAAGTTTCCCGAATGTGCGTCATACTAAGAAATCATCATCATTAAAATTCGTTGTCTTGACAGAAGTCTTTAATTGATATTCAGAAGACTTTTTATCACAATAGATTTTACGAGCAAGAATTAAAACGACTTTAGGCTTTCATCATTTACATAACTTGCGTATTTGTTCTCTGCTAAAATCACTGGAATCAATGGGCCGTTTTCATATCAAGTGGGGAAACTACCAGTAGTGAAATTTTACTGTTTTTCAACGCGTGAGAGCTTTAAAAAATAATTCTAGAAAATATATTTCCTGTACTGTATTTTATTTCATTGGTACTATAAACACCTATAGTTGAGCCTTCAATTCTACTCTGAACTTATGTTGAGCTCAACATTTAGGGTGCACTTAAGCCACCGAGGCTGCGAGACAATGTACTAATTTCAACACGAAAAGTGTATAACGAAACAATGTTCTTTTCATACTCCGAAGGTGCTACCACGTAGGTAAAATAGATGAGCTATTGAAGTAATACAGCAAAACCAAACATGGCTGTACTGTTCCCCAACACACTACGCTGTAGTGAAATGCATGCTTTGGGAGAGAAAAGATTCCCTATGCACTGCTCTTTATTCTCCCCCGTTATACTCTTTCTTGATGCTAACTCGAGTGCTGTTAATCAGACTGAGCTATTCAGTACTACCGGTAGCAAATGGAAACGAGCTTTCCCTCAGTTACTAGTTACAAGTCAGTGATACTTGTAGCCGTGGCCCTGCAGGTGACGAGGATATCCGTTCACCACTATAAAAAACATCAGCAGCTCTTCTTCTTGTAGCGTTCCATCAGGAAAACGAGGCTGAGGAAATTTCTGATTTCATAAACAAGCTTATGATTTGAGGTGTAAGATTAGATGCAGCCATAATGGCCATTAACTGAAAATTCCTGCGTTCTTTAACAAGGTCGAAACGGCCCTCATCAGCTGCAGGTCATGTTAGCACCTCGCAAAGAAAATGCTGCTCGCCGAGACCTTGGACAAAAACATCACGATTTCTGACGCAAATGTGAGCAGTGAGTGAACATCATGACGTAGGCAAGCGATCATAAAAAAAACTGAGTCGATCAGGGTCATTAAAGTAGTTCGAGACTATCCGAAAAGTATAAAAAATGGTCTTTAAAGGTAGTACCGAGGCACTGTGATGTTCTCGGGATGCGACTCACAGCACAACGCTGTGAGAATTACACTTCAAAACTACTGGACTGTGTGATGGTCTGAGATGCATTACTGGTAACTAAAGTAACAGTAAACTTTATTTTCTCGGTTAGTGGAAATAAACTTAATGGGAAGGACTGAATTTTCCAGATATAAATTCACAGTTTCATTTTTTACATCCCCATTTAGAGTAGAAGTGTAAAATATTATTTTATGCGTTGATTGTACAGAGAAGAAATTTGAGAAAATTTTATGACGTCTCCTACAACTAGAACATTAATTTGTTGTGGTATTGAAGTATAACAATAATTATGTAAATACACGTTATTTATCTTCGTGTGTAATCATTTCTACAGCCCTTTGATATTCTTCTATCATACGCATGCAGCAGATTTTTGTATGTACTAAAATAACACACTATCTGTGAGTCTGCTGTCTATTATGTGCTAAAATTAATTTCGTTTGTTTACCACTTTCGTAAAACCCACCACCACATCGTCGTTAACCTTGACCGTAGAATAACGTATAAGTTATTTAAGTTACATTTCTTTCTCTCTTTTCCTTCTGTATTTGACATTTCAATATAATTTGAATTAAGTTCCTTTCCTTACTTCTCTCAGTTTTGCGTTAACTTTAGGATAATGTTTCCTGAAGCTTCTTTCCTTCCATCCATCCCAATATCTCTAGAAGGGAGTTTCGTTTAGTATCTGGCTTTCTGTCATCTCTACTAACTTTAAATGCAAGTAAGACTATGTTGCCACCTTCACTCAGCTCCAAAATTGTCATCATCTCCAATTTCCCTCTTCTTATGACTTTCGTATTCTGTGTGACCAACTCTTACATGCGCGCGCTCTTATATCTTACATTCAGTACAAAAATATGCTTCAGTTAAAAATTTGAAAGCGAAGAAAATGCTGATAAAATTAGTCATTTTTATTCAAAAGAGAGAAAAAAAAATTATGTTGGAGCTGGTCTCCGAAACGTTTTCGGTTTTTTTTTTACTCTCTTTTGAATAAAAATGACTAATTTTATTAGCATTTTCTTCGCTTTTAAATTTTTAGTGAATTTGCGATTTAAGCAAAGTGAATATTGGTTTAGATATGCTTCAGTTCTCTCAATTCCCGAATTTCTTTATCAATCCTAATCCTACCTTTTAGATTAGTTTCTATTTATCTGACTTTCCGAGTAAGTACTTTTCAATACCTTGATTCTTTGCATGTTATGTGACTTTGTTGTACACAATTTTTTTATCCTTTATTAATCTTTCAGAAAATTTCTTGCCTTGACGAACCATGTTGCTTTCTGTGTGCTCTTGCCTTTCCAGCACCATTTAGTCAACATTATGTATGAACTATTATTCTGGCCATTTTTGTCATGATTTTATGATACCGCTTCATTTTTTGTGACTTTTAATCATAATTCCAGCCTAGCCTTCATTGCTTCACATCTTGTGTAATCCCCTTCACCCTTCATTGGTCGTTCATTTAATGCTTTCACGAAATTTTATACCTGCCACCTCGTGATGGCGGAAGACCAAGGTCCGTTGGAGAGCTTCTTTGTCGTTCTAACAAATGCGTCTCGAGATGGATTACCGACGACGCCTTTTGACTGACGGGCTTCTGTGAAACCCTTCCGTCTTCTCTTTTGTTTTCGCCACCATTATTTTCACGGTATTTTTGCTCTTTTATTCTATGTTTTTCATGACGCGCAGGCGAAGTCATATTGAGCAGCCGGTGCTCTACATGCCGTGCTGTTTTCTTTGAAACTCAACCAGCTCGCCTCCAGCCTTTCTTCTCCTCAAGTCTTTAATCTTCAGAAGTTAGTGTACGTGCCATTGCTTTAATTAAGAAATATTACTCGCTCTGAAGAAAGTGCACATTTTTAATATCCCAATTCCTTTCTTCATTGAATATTTCCTTATATTTGAACCAGATTACGTATGAAATTAAAACTTCAGTTTGCTAGGAGCGTTTCGCTCATGTTAAAACGAGGATAAGCAACAGTAGTAGCGCGCCAATTAAAAGAAACTAACTGTCCATAAGAGGGCAGCCAATAATAGGTGAGTGTGGTTAACTATACGAAAGTAGCCTGCTGCATAAAGGGGGCTAAACATGGGAGAATAGTCAGCTTTAAATGTGCTGCCAATCATAGGAGGTTAGCCAACCATGGGAATGTAACCAACTCTAAAGCGATAGTGAATTATAGAAGAGTACCGCAAATTATTGAAATTAACCCTAAATAAAAGAGTAGCCAACTCTAGGAGGGTAGCTTTTTAATGGTGGGTAACAAACATAGAGAGTTAAAAAACAGGTCTTAGAAAGTGGAAGTAACGCCTTCACTCTAGAAGACGGAGGCGCACCAGCATCGTTTACACATATATACTGGCGCACCGATTGAGCGGACTTACGTTACACAAGGTAGGCCGAAAAATGTTTCTTAACACTTTGACTGCGATGTGAGCCACCGGTGTACATGGAGGGAATTTTCTTAATGCTGCCGATCGACCAGTGGTTAAAAACTCAATTTTCATATGTGAAAACTAAATGAAAGCACGATCTACTTAGTTTATGATTGCTATTTTCAACATTACATACTGCAATCGACTTTACATTTGATTAAACAAAAGTTTTACCTGCCGCAGTTAAAGTGTTAGTTTTCTCACATTTGTTGCTCAAAAACATCTATCTCTGAGAAATAAGCCGAATTTCATTTATTGCGAAACTACAATCCTTTGTTACCAGCTCCACAGTTTTCATTGTCGGCCATTTAACGTCGGCCATTTAACTCAGACGACATAGTGTTCAAAATGAGGACATTTCTTCTTCATTTTTGCAAAATATCCGGCCTCGACCTTGCGCCGAGCGATTTAATTCTATGTAGCTTCTTGCAAAGTATCCGTGAGCGAATCGCAATTGACGTCGGCATCCTTAAAGACAATCTTCAGCTAATTAGAAGAGTAGCGAGGAAAATGCGAGATAAGCCCAAAACATGTCTTGAGCACAATGGCGGTCACCGTAAGTGATTAAATGGCGACTGAAGGGCTTCCTAGGAAGTTTCATTAAAGAATTAGTTTTGCGAGATGAGCTATATTTTTGTGCATTTTTTATGCCAGGTGAGTGATATTTCTTTTCGCATCTCAAATTTTGAAGTGAGTGTAAAGT
This sequence comes from Platorchestia sp. MABIK, assembly GCA_014220935.1. NCBI lineage: Eukaryota > Metazoa > Arthropoda > Malacostraca > Amphipoda > Talitridae > Platorchestia > Platorchestia sp. MABIK. Next base: position 106,635 of record JACJUY010001485.1, on the reverse strand, counting down.
CAGAGGATTTGTATTCGCGGCAGTCGGAAGGAAATAGTCATCACTTTGAGCACTACTGCGTTTGAATTTAATAGTTGATCGTAAAATCTTGAAGCAAGTAATAAAACGTGAAATTTATCATGGAGCATGAAATTTTATAACTAATGAGACATAGCCCAACTCGCTATAATTTATGGTTTGTGAGTAATTAAAATGCTAAAATTGAGGACATTTTTTGACACTCACTCTACATCCCACTCAAAAAACTCAACCAAAAAAAAAATAAATATGCATAACTCTATAATTACATGCACCAGTGTGATATTTTTTATCGTTTTTTTGGTGTTTTTTTTGCTATCTTGTGTATTTTTTAGGCCATTTTGGATGTTTTTTCGTTGGACTTGTTGGGGTCACGTTAGGATGCAAGCATTTCAATGGAAGGGTCCTCTGTTCGATTCCCAGTAATGCCAGCCTGGTGAATTTCCCATTTGGGAGAGGGAAGAACTTTCCCGCTCCACCCAGGTGTTACAAATGGGTGGAACTCAGTCTGTGAGTAGACACGCATTTGAGACACGTGTGAATTTATTTCCTGCAAACCAGACACAAAAATGAGTGTAGTGTCTCTCTTCTCTATCATCGAGTTAATTCCAGTGGGTAAATTCTACACACATTTACCCATTTAACCCCCCTCACTCCTCCCCATCGGTCTCTCTTCCACTGCCACCTCTGCCCATTCCTTGATTTATTTTCTCGCTCTCTCACTTCCTTCCCGCCGTTCCCCACCCAAAAAAGAGAGCTTCATTAATTGCGTCAGTGTCGCGTGTCAGGCAGACTTGGCGCAGTCTGCAGCACACAACACGGCCTTATGAAGCGACTGTACGAGCCTACCTGCGTAGGCATACTGCGACACACTTCATCCACCTTCATCCACATACACTGAGTTTACCTGTACAGGTTAACCTGAAAAGGCACACTGCATGGCAGGACCGGTCATGTTTAATGAGCGTTTAAGCTCCAAGATTGTACGGTCAAGTTTAAGGCGGAATTTGGCCCGTGTGATTAGGTAGATCATACGAATATGATTAGTTTGACCATGTGGACCTCATTAGGCAGATCTCGTGGATTGAACTCAAAAGTAAACTTGGGCAGGCGCACTTTTTCAGCTTTCTAGTATCACATAAACCTGAGTTGAACTCAAAAACTGTCGTCACGGAAGCCTGTTGCTTTTATTTGAATAAGACATCCTACAAGAATTAAGACCTACAGCAACTTCTGTTAAAACAGAGGGATTACGATGCAATAAAAGTAAACCTACGCTACAACTTCATTCACCGCCTCTTCCGACCTCACCACACCAGCCCCACACTTGCTCACGACGAGAACGGACGCTCAACACGCGTTTAATAAAGTCCTGTTTTGATGCACTGAGGCTGGATTTTCAAACAATTCAGGGCGGTGCAGTTGACAGTGGAAGTTTTTTTAAAATCAGTGTAAGTCCACCTCATGTATTTAAGTTTCTAGCTATGCAGCAACGACGACGTAAATTTGTTGAAAATTCGACTTCTGAACGCTTGAAGCAATCCAGCAACAACGGGATTTTTTAATTGGGCTTCTCACTGGCGATTTTCTTGCAATGACTTTCAAGAGTTAATTGAGTCGTTCTGTTGAAAAGGAGCGCGAACTCAAACGATAAAGCTTCTGAGGGTCTGAGGTAGAAGAATTTTGAGCCTTTCTTTTTATTGCTAGATGTTTCTAACTTCTTGGCACATGCCTGCGTGATGTTGGAGGCGAAAATGTCTGTGTATACAACACACAGCTCACACTTCACACACGCGCACATACACACACATACACACATGCACATCTAGGCTCATACATGTACAAAGAGCCTCAATATTCTCTAATATAGAAATTTGAAGTCCAAGTGTGGGATTCAGATGCCATAAATTGTTACTTCCTTAATTATTCCATCATAACAATCAGAGGGAGTGACAATGGATGGAGGAGTTGATGATAAGTAGATGAATTGACGGTAGATTGAGTAATTAACAATGGCGTGAGGAACTGAAGATTGGTGGAGAAATGTATGTATGTACTATGGATGGCAGAGTCGATGTAGCTGGAAAAATTGACTGTCAATGGAAAAGTTCAAAATAGTTGGAGATATTAGCTATGAAATATAAGAGTTGACGACGGGTGGAAAAATTTACTATGGAGGGACCGCCAGGAAATTAGTTAATTGAAGCATTGATCCATTACCACGTCAGTACAAAATGAGAAGCAGTTTGACTTCAGAAGGGATGGGTAGACGTGGTTGCGAGTTAAGAAACAAATCTTTTCTGTGTCAAGGCAATTTTATTTGGAATGAAAAAAGCTCCAAAATAATGAGTGTTGCTTCTCATAGGGCGTTATGATACGAGGTTTACATTTTAATGACTCTAAATAAATGAAAGAACACCGAAAATATTTTGTCGCGTTGATTGAAACCTGAAATGATTCACTGAAATAAAACTAATTTGGAAGCAACCTTTTTGTTTTCGTTGCTCTATTTACTTGCTTTACATATCTATGTATATTAAAACTCCCCGCTTGTAAACTTTTAATGAGCTTGTTATGTGCTTTCTTTCTTGCCTGGATGCTTGGTCGCTTGCATGCTTGCTTGTTCTCCTTCACTGTTCGCTCTCGGCTTTCACTATTAAGAAAGGGTTGAATGATAAATCTTTCGCACTGAAATTCAAATGCAATCTATTACAAGCACCCGTTTTACAAAGAGTATTTTCTAAAAAAAGAGTCGTGTAAAAGGTAACCTACCGCTAAGGACCACGAGTGGTGTCGTAATTTTATGAAATGCAGATTCCCGGCATTCTTTTCAGTGTTAGAAACCATCCTTCAATTCTTTGTAAAGAAAAATCTTTCAGACTACTACCGCTACCTCGAGATTTCAAAATATCCAGCCTTATAACTTGTGACTGACTTGGTTTAGCTCTCCTCGGCATGAAGGTTAATTATCACTCTTTGAACAAGAAATGTTCGAATTCCAGTCCTACAACCGAGATTTCTTTTTACCAGAATAACAGCAGCTGCTGTAGGATTTATAAAAACTGTGAATATTAGGGATAATGAAATAGGGGAACTTTTATACTCATAGAACTTGTACATTACTCTCTCCCTTGAAAGATTAAAGTTGGAAAAATAAATCAAACGCCAGTGGGCAAAAGAGCGATTTCCTTTATGTTTTTCATTCATTCAAAAACTATTTTTTTAATTTTCGTCACCTTAACCACAGAAGAGATCACCTTCCACACTTCTTCCCAGTGACTCTCTGACACCCTCTCTCTTTTCCCCATGCCCTGCCAGCACCTCCTTGCCATGTCCCCAACACGCCTTTCTAATACGCAAAACATCCCCACCAGCACCTCCTTGTACAGTCCCCAACACACCCTTCCAATATTCCACAACATTTCCCACGAACACCAACACCTCCTAGTAATGTCCTCACAACACCAACACCTAGTAATGTCCTCACAACACCAACACCTCCTAGTAATGTCCTCACAACACCAACACCTAGTAATGTCCTCACAACACCAACACCTCCTAGTAATGTCCTCACAACACCAACACCTCCTTGTACAGTCCCCAACACACCATTCCAATATTCCACAACATTCCCCACCAACACCTCCATGTACAACACAAACACCTCCTAGTAATGTCCTCCAACACACCCTTCCAGTACCCCACAATACCTCCCCACCAACACCTCCCCAGTGTCCCCCCGCTGCAACGACACACCGCAACAATCTGGTCGCTGCTCACTCAGCTCCCAGAAAGATAAAAAATAAAATAAAGTACACCGTGATGTCGGATATTAACTCGCCGTTCGGGCCGCGTTACCACACCCCTCCCCACCTCTGGCTGGAGGCCTTTTGGGGCTGTGTGGAGGAGACGTGGGGCTGAAGGGGGGGAATTGTTTGGTCAGGGCTGGGAAAAAGAAGGAAAATAGAGTGGCACGCGAGAGGGACGGTGAATATTTATTGACATGAAGATTTAATGAAACGAATGCAGTCCTCCAATACAGATGACGGCGGGGCTTTCAAGTTTCAGTCATTAATCATTCGGGAAAAGTTTTGAATGCGTGACCTTTCCTGTTATGATTCCTTCAATATGATTGAAATTCATTGTGAGTGTTATTTAGTTAGCGAAGCTCAATTATATCTCAAGAACATAAATTTGGAATCATTGTGTAGAGTGTCCTTTTTTGAATGCGTGTTCTTTTTTGCGATTCCTTCATTTTGGTCGAAATTACTTTTGGGTGCTTTTTAGTCAACGAAACTCAAGTTTATTCCAATTACACAAAATTGCAATCATTATGTGGGCTCATGCATCTACTTTGCACGACACAAGTAGGGACCAAAAAAATAACCGACAATCTGAGTACTAATACACAGAATGAAAGAAAAGAAAAAAGAAAAACAGTTCATCTCCAATAAAGTTTAAACGTGAAATGTTCACAACATTGGTTTTTAAACATCTTGACATTAATCCTTAATTGTTACTTACACATGGGTATTGTAATACCCATGTCACATGTCGAAACAAAAATGTTTGAGAAAAAAACACAAAAAATGGGTTCCTTCTTTAATCTGATTAATCATTAATCTAATTTTGACACTGCATATAGATACAAGTAACTAAAAAATCATAATCTTAGCGACGCATTGTTGAAAATTCTCTCATTAGCGCTCACTTATTTTGAAATATGAGCATACGAACATAGGAACTAGTGATATGAGGGAATGATGTTAAAAGTAATATAGACTGATTCGATTTATTTTGCACTAAGACTATGAGGTCAACATTCGGGACTTTAAATAATTTTCAATTCTTACGCATCAACTACTGTGCCAAATGATGAGCTAGGAGAGAATAAAATATTTAGCATAACAAAAATGTATAATATTTCATTCTTACACTAATAATATTGGCGCAAAAAAGTTCACCGGAGTCAAAGACAAGAAAAGGATTGTTGTACAAAGTTAACCGTAACATATTCATCGTAGCTAGAACAGTACGAAAAGTTAACTACCTAAAATGGTGTTGTCATAATGTACTCACGAGTGTAAGAAACTAAAAATTGATACACAAGATTATCAAGAACATTTTAAGACCGGAAGAAGAAAATGAAACAATGATGTTTTATAAAGTTATTACTTACGACAAATTACGTGGCCTTTGAAAATATTTTAATATGAACGAAAAAATGCTAAAATACTTTAATCCACATCCACAGGAGAGCCGCTTCACTCAAAATTTGATACTTAAACAATTTGAAATCAAAATTATTTGTGTCCGCTTGCTAGTATATGACGGAAGAGAGCATCAGTGCTACATTGATAGAATGATTCAATAAATTAATGAGTTGCGGCAATTTGATGGTTTTTCTGGCCCACCCGAAATTGCAACTGAATGTGGATCTCAGGTAAGGAGAGAGAGTGGCCACCACAACCAGACGCAGATCTCAGGTAAGGAGAGAGAGTGGCCACCACAACCAGACGCAGATCTCAGGTAAGGAGAGAGAGTGGCCACCACAACCAGACGCAGATCTCAGGTTTCGAGGAGTGGCCACCACAACCAGACGCAGATCTCAGGTAAGGAGGAGTGGCCACCACAACCAGACGCAGATCTCAGATGAGGAGAGAGACTGGCCACCACAACCAGACGCAGATCTCAGATGAGGAGAGAGAGTGGCCACCACAACCAAACGGAGATCTCAGGTGAGGAGAGAGAGTGGCCACCACAAACAGACGCAGATCTCAGGTGAGGAGAGAGAGTGGCCACCACAACCAAACGGAGATCTTAGGTGAGGAGAGAGAGTGACCACCACAAACAGACGCAGATCTCAGGTGAGGAGAGAGAGTGACCACCACAAACAGATGCAGATCTCAGGTGGGGAGAGAGAGTGGCCACCACAAACAGACGCAGATCTCAGATGAGGAGAGAGAGTGGCCACCACAAACAGACGCAGATCTCAGGTGAGGAGAGAGAGTGACCACCACAAACAGATGCAGATATCAGGTGAGGAGAGAGAGTGACCATAACAAACAGACGCAGATCTCAGATGAGGAGAGAGAGTGGCCACCACAAACAGACGCAGATCTCAGGTGAGGCGAGAGAGTGACCACCACAAACAGATGCAGATCTCAGGTGAGGAGAGAGAGTGGCCACCACGAACAGAGGCAGATCAGGGAATAGGAAGGGACTTGCCCTGCATTTCTCAGACCCAAGGCATCAAGTCCCATCAAACAGCGAGGGCAGTCTGGTCCCTATCAAAGCTTCCGTTTAATCGCTGGTTCATGGCTGATAAAATTAATTAAATTCATGGGAGGCTCACTCGGGCGCAGCTTTGGGTCCTTTCTCCTGTGGAAGCACAGGGGAATTTTACGCGTGAGTAAGTTGTTTGAAGGGTGCAAGGACTCTGAATAATTACACAGTGAGTGCCGGAGAGAGGAATAATTGCACAGTGAGCGCCGGGGCAAGGAATGATTGCACAGTGAGTGCCGAAGCAAGGAATGATTGCATAGTGAGCGCCGGAGAGAGGAATGATTACAAAGTGAGAGCCGGGGCAAGAAATGATTGAATAGTGAGCGCCGGAAAGAGGAGTGATTGCACAGTGGGCGCCGGGGCACAAAATGAGCGCACACTGGGCGCCGGGGCAAAGAATGAGCGCACAATGGGCGCCGGGGTAAAGAATGAGCGCACACTGGGCGCCGGGGTAAAGAATGAGCTCACACTGGGCGCCGGGGTAAAGAATGAGCGCACACTGGGCGCCGGGGTAAAGAATGAGCGCACACTGGGCGCCGGGGCAAAGAATGAGCGCACAATGGGCGCCGGGGCACAAAATGAGCGCACACTGGGCACCGGGGTAAAGAATGAGCGCACACTGGGCGCCGAAGCAAAGAATGAGCGCACACTGGGCGCCGAAGCAAAGAATGAGCGCACACTGGGCGCCGAAGCAAAGAATGAGCGCACACTGGGCGCCGGGGCAAGGAATGAGCACACAGTGTACGTCAGAGCAAAGAATGATTCCATGATTAGTTCGGGGTATGAAATTTTTGTACTGTATTCACCACTGCTTTCTAAACTCATCTTATTCGTTTTATGCATTAACTTATTTCAAATCATTTTCAGATGAAAATTTAAATTCGTTAGGTAATTCATCAAATGTGATCATCAGGCTGAAAAATTAAGCAGTAACAGCATTTTTCCCTGAAATTTAATTTTCATTTTTATTAATATTACATAGAAATTAGGGGATTTTCAATGGTTCTAAGAAAACACGCATTGTTTTACAAGGACTTCTACACTGTAGCGTTGAATGCTTTCTTTGTGTTCCATGAGACGACATTCGACAATCTTTTTACGTAGAAACTAGATAAACAAGAACTATTATCTTGTAGTAAAAAACATCAACAGTGCATTCCATGTGATGACATTCGAGAATCTTTTTCACGCAGAAACTAGGTAACCAAGAAATTTATAGAATGTGGTAAAGAATATCAATTTATTTTTGAGTTGGTGATTTTGGACAATATTTTACAGCAGAAACTAGGTAAACAAGAGCTTTTACTCTCTGTTAAAGGACCTCATCATTCTATTCAATAAGACTAAGACATTTTTTACCCACGCAAGCTCAAGAATTGCGTTACGCGCACCAACGACCAACCTAACCGATCTTCTCTCCTGTCCTCCACCGGCCGCGTACAATGCCTTCTTTTCTCTGCATTTAGCACATCAGTAAATTATTAAGTGCGCATAAATTATTAATGATTAAGTAATTTCATCACGAGCTAATAATTAATATAATGTCATTGTGAACAAGGTTGAAATGAGTTTTCTTTGAAGCCCAACCCACTCGGATTTTATGAGGTTTTGGTTTTAGGCATTTTTTTTTCGGGCGAAATTTATTCACTTTTCCTGTTTCATCTGCAATTGTTACAACATTATGGTGACCCTTGCTTCTTAGGTGAGCAGGATCTCAATTCAATTAGATCATACAATGCTCCAAAGTAGCTGCATCATTTGAGCAAGATCTATGATTAATAATTGTGCAATAACGAGCTAGAATAATTGAGCAACAACGCACCAAAATAATTGAGCAATATGTCATTTGTCGATTTGAGGTCCTAAAAATTTGACATCACATGTGGGATTTGAGGGCTGTAGCCTGAATACCGCGTATAAATACTCAATCGACAGATCAGCTTCTCAATTTCTAATAGCAATTGAATTCAACCGAAAATGATGTATTATAAGAAAGGCAACGTCTCAGATCACCGTAGAGAAAACAAGGCAGGTAATGAGGCAGAGAGGAGATGGAAGCAGACTGCCTTCGATCGACTCTGCAACAGAAAAGTGGATCGAACATGTCCCTCAGCTCTCGAGTTTGCTTAGGTAGAAAAAATTTGTTTCAAGCACAGCGTCCCTGGCAAGCTTAGCCAATATTCCATGGCACAGCTTAGAAGTTTTGTTGAATATGTTTACTTTTGTTTGATTTTGTACTATAGCAAAGAAATTATTGCAGAGTAAGCGGAATTTAAAGCTTTTAACAGCTGCATGAGGGGCATAATAAAATTTGTTACGAATTCCAGAAAACGAATTCATCAAACTCGAGAAATGTTGCAAATAAGGGCAAATTTACGCAGATGAGTGAACAAAAATGTAGATCAAAACTTTTTCAATTGACAGACACTAATTTCGCGTAAAACCGGTACTAGCAGACAGACGCAAATTAAAAATGGCAATAGCTGAAAACGCACATTGAAACGACGCTGATAGGCATGGGCTTAAGTTGAAACGGAATTAACAGATAGATGAACAGATGCAAATACTAACCCCCACTGCACTATCAGGAACGAATAGACAGACAGACGAACAGCTGGACAGACAGACAGACAGATAAACAGATAGGCAGACGGAGAGACTGACGAACCGACAGACAGGGTACTAAGCAGACAATGAAGAAAGACAACATTCAGTCCTAGAACTGCGTCATTTCTGAGAGGAAATTAGTTTCTTGAAACTGGAGCCCGCATTACACAAGCCGTTAGTGGGCCTCACCAACAACTGTAGCCGTTAAAGAGCCGTTTAGGCAACCGTTACAGCTGTTAAAACGGCCCGCTCGTTGCAGGTGTTGTGAGACGATGCTGGACTTTTGTGTGATGAGTTTGGGAGTACGTGTTCTGGGGCGGGTGTGGTGGTGAGAGCAGGGGAAGTGGGGCAGGTGTGTGCCGTGCAATGAGGGGGGAATTGAAGCATATGTGTGCAATGTTGTATGTGGGCGGTGGGGAATGGTGGATTGTATATACCGTGCAATGAGGGGAGTGGAGGCGATTCCTCGTGGGTATACCGTGGAATGAGTGGAGTAGAGGCGATTTCTCGTGGGTATACCGTGGAATGAGGGGAGTGGAGGCAATTCCTAGTGGGTATACAGTGGAATGAGGAATCACGAGACGTTTTCCCCCTTGTTTGGTTTTTAGCCATTAATTCAGCAGATAAGTTTAGATATATCAGCATGTAATGAAGTATACAATGAAAAATGTTCACACTAGTTAGTTTCCGATATTTCCTGGTCAATCTATGATCAACATGCATTCACTCAAATCACTGACAGTGAATATATTTACTTATAGTTATGAACTCTATGCATCGTTCATTTGATGGATTTCCGATGTTGACATTTGTTATATATTTATGAACAAACAACTTTAACAAATGAACTTCAAACGATGCTTCATCTTACGACATACTCGTATTCATGCACGACGTTATTCCTTACGATTTTATTCGCTCATACATATGTGCGCGGTGAAATTTTACTATCGTACACAAATCCATTTGCAACCCTCGCTCAAAGATACTTCACGTAACACTACCATCAAATTCTGAAAGTTTCCCCGTGCAAAATTTTAGCTCCTTGCGATAAAGAAAAAGTCCAATAAGCATGCATTTCGCACCTCCCCTATTTGGTAAACTTTTCCTCTTGCACACACGTAGCTGGAGTGACCTAATTTCCCTCGTATTGTTCTTCTCCAATTTATGAGACATTTTGCTGGCCTAGGCCGGTAGCCTACGGGTAGAGACACAAACACACGGCTGACCTATGCTCCCACGCAAAGGCCTGGATGCTCGTCATAAACTCGATAAAGCAAAGCCTCTTCACAAAGCCTCCTCTGCTGCGATCCCCACAGTTTTTTACTGAGAGACTTCACATATTCCTATATTTCCAAATTTTTCCCCAAAAGAGTGAGTGGGGAATCGTGGCATGTGGATACCGTGAAATGAGAGAACTGGGGTATTGTGGCAAGTGGATCCCGTGAAATGAGAGAAGTGAGGTATTGTGGCATGAGTATACCGTGAAATGAGAGAAGTGGGGAATTGTGGCATGTGTATACCGTGAAATGAGAGAAGTGGGGAATTGTGGCATGAGTATACCGTGAAATGAGAGAAGTGGGGTATTGTGGCATGTGTATACCGTGAAATGAGAGAAGTGGGGAATTGTGGCATGAGTATACCGTGAAATGAGAGAAGTGGGGTATTGTGTCATGTGTATACCGTGATATGAGAGAAGTGGAGACCTGGGTCATGTGCATATTGTGGAATGAGGGTGAGTGGGGAATTTTCGCATGCCAGGTATGGGTGGTGAGGGTGGGGAATTATGCTTTTGTGTATCGAGGAATGAGAGATGAATGAAAAGTAGTGACGCATGTGTTCCGTGGGATGAAGGGTGAGATGGAGAGGATACTCTCGAAAGATCTTGGCATGATTTTATGAAATTTTCGCAGATCCACTCGAACTTGAGGTATGAGTAGAATATCGACTATGTCTCTTCGAATCAGATAATAAGGACAGAAATTTTACCTGAAGCTTCTCAAGAGCTGGAATAAAACACATGTGCTGATAAACTTAAGAGTATGGTTTTGGAAGGCAGGAACTCTAATCAGAAGGTGAGAGCAAGGCGTGAAACAGATGTACCTTTGAATTCAAGGGTTAAGATACGAAAGACAACCTACGGGCAGTCGGATAGGAAAAAAGAGCTTGTGTTCTCTCATTGGAAGGTGTGAAGAAATCAGGCTCGAAAATTGAAGAGCGTCGCAAAAATACATCACAGTTAGATCTTTTCAGATAATAGTGAGGGTAGAGAGAGGATAGAGATCGCCGCTAATGAAGTACTTGAGGAAAAGAATGCAGGTTGCCCAAATGTGTATATACATATGAAATATCAGGGAATACATTTCTGTGGTAAAGCATAACTCCAATACCATGAGTTGGGCGCCTTTGACATATTTTTGGTCTCGGTGTCCTGATTTAATAAGTATCTCTCAAGCAACCTCCAAGACTAATGAAATATTGAAAACAAAGTTTTAACTTTGCTGATAGAATAGCCGGAACTGCTGAATCGATGAGAGATTGGAAGAAATTTTCAAACAGTTGTTACAGGGGATAAAAATAAATAACTTGTAAATAATAACCCCACAAAAATTTTTACGTGTTCATAATTCTAATGGATGTTTCAAACTGCTCAAAAAAAATCATCAAATACTTATTTATGGGCAGTTTTACATTTGAGTTCGATTTTTTTTTTGCCCTCCTACATAAACAGAAGCAGCCTCAAGGTTGATATAAGATTCACGGAGTTTATTCAATTCATTCTTGCCGTTCGTCTCAGGCTAGGGCTAAGGTTTCTATTTTACGTATCATTAACGTTGGATTCAAGTCGCACTCTTTTTAAGCTGCCAGCAAACACAGCCAGCAGCATCAGACACAGTCTGACCCGCGCGGTCGGTGCTCGCGTGTGTTACAGGCAAACAACTCACGCATTTTGGCAACGGTGAGCACTGATTCGGTCCAGAGCATTTTCTAAAGCAGATTTAATGATCAGTTGTAGCAGACAGTCGCAGGCTACGCTGAATTAATTAGTTATAGATCCTCTCCTAACATTCATAGCACAATTAGATACCCCTACTTATTCAGAGCTGGATTAAATACTCTACACATTCAGAGCGCTATGTCCTCAGATATATGTCCTCTAATACTCATATAGAGAAGAGTTAAATAACCCACCCATTCACAGCATGATTAAAAACCCCACAATCCATTTAAAACAAAATTAAATACCACCAACTCATTCAACGCAAGATTAAGCACCCTCCAACTGCATCAAAAGACTTCAAATTCCTCACAACTCAACCACATAGACCAAGATCCAAAACCCGACAACTCATTCAAAAATCTTGGATGTCCTCATGAAGATACACCAGCTCACAGTAGCAAGGGAACCTCAAGCAGCCAGCCAATGACAGGCCGCTTTCCAACCGACACAGAGTGCGTCTCGACCAATCATCAACAGCCTGCCAGTCACTCAGGCGGCAGTGTTTGACGGGTGTTGTTTACGGTTGACAGCTGCGCTGACTGAGCAATGGGCTGCTGGTGCTGAGGCGAGGCGCTTGTTTGTGCTGCAGCCGTGCCTGGGAGGGGCGGCCGCTGAGGTGTGCCTCACGTGCTGCTCTGAGCGATCTCCCGTGTTTTGAGGGTTATATGAGCGCTTAACAGCTGTGAGCATTTGCAACTGACTGCATTTACATCTGAGATCGAACACAACTGAGAGCGTTTACAACTGAAAGCCTTTACAACTGAGAGTATTTACAACTGAGAGCGTTTACAACTGAAAGCCTTTACAACTGAGAGTATTTACAACTGAGAGCGTTTACAACTGACTGCATTTACATCTGAGATCGTACACCACTAAGAGCGATAACAACTGTGACCCAGCGCAGCTCAAATGGAGCAGCCGTGAGTGTGCATCCGTGAAGATACAGCTGTGAGCGTGCAGCTGTGAGCGTGCAGCTGTGAGCGTGAAGCTGTGAGCGTGCAGTAGTGAGCGTGCAGCTGTGAGCGTGCAGCTGTGAGAACTCTATCACTGCGTCACACGATGTCAACAGCGGAAGCGCCGGCACAGCGATAGCGCTCTGATTGTCATTGGTGAGTGTTGGTGTGTCGTGGTGAGAGGCGATGAATTTTGGTTAGTGGTGATGGGTTGTGGTGAGTGGTGATGGATTGTAGTGAGTGGTGGTAGTTGCGGTGAGTGTTGATGGGTTGTGGTGAGTGGTGATGGGTTGTGGTGAGTGGTGNNNGATGGGTTGTGGTGAGTGGTGATGGGTTGTAGCGAGTGGCGATGGGTTGTGGTAAGTGGTGGTAGTTGCGGTGAGTGGTGATGGGTTGTGGTGAGTGGTGATGGGTTGTGGTGAGTAGTGGTAGTTGCGGTGAGTGGTGATGGGTTGTGGTGAGTGGTGATGGGTTGTGGTGAGTGGTGGTAGTTGTTACGAGTAGTGATCAGTGGCGAGAGTGGTTCTGAGTTGTGGTATCTCCACAGCCACCTACGTATGTGAATAACATGTAAGCTTTCTATGTTAAATAAATTTCCATATCACACTGCTGTGAGATCAGTTGTACGGGTACTACTTTTTCCGTTCTCTCATTAAGCAAAATCTGGACATTTGTAGACTTTAAGAAGTGGAATTGGACATTTGGAGGACTTTAGGAAACAAAATTGGACATTCGGAGGCTTTAAGAATTAAATTGGACTCTTTTGGGACTTTTAAAATTGAAATGGGACATTTGGGAGGCATTAGGAAATGAAGGACCTTCCGTAAAAACAGCGTGCAAAAAATCCAACTGTACATAATGCTACTTTTACCAACTCGACACTGGCTAAAAATATCTTAACTAATCCTTTGTTTGAAATGTCTTAACTTATAATAAAGTAACCAATGTTAAGTGGTCATCAAAACATTTTATTCCGAATTTTGGACTTGGTGATCACATGTATAAAGTGTAACGACGTTGTCACGTCAGCTGGCGGTTTTACACAGCGTTTTCCCAGTTGTATATAAATTGTTTCCCTTTCGACGATTTCCTCGAAATTCAAAATCGAATTGTGTGAATAATTTTTTAAGGAAATGGAGGCCGTTTACATATTATTTACTTAACATAGTTTACATATTATTTACTTAAAGGAAATGGGGGTTGCTGCAGCCCTCTGTTGGAGCAGCCCTCTTGTGCTGAAATTTACTGACCGACCAGCCCGCACTTGTTGATTTGGGACAAATATATTTGTCGCAACCCACACGTGAAGGCTGATCGGTCCTTATATAGCAGCATTAGGGGACTGCTCAAAGTCATAAACTGTATAGTTCTGTACGAGTATTGCAGAGTTATACTCAGTACAGATGTGTATAGGCATTACAAAGTTATAAACAGTAGAGATGGAAATAGGTATTGCAAAGTTATATACAGTAGAGATGTGTATAGGTATTGCAGATTTATATACAGTAGAGATGTGTATAGGTATTATAGAGTTGTATACAGTAGAGATGTGTATAGGTATTGCAAAGTTATATACAGTAGAGATGTGTATAGGTATTGCTGAGTTATATACAGTAGAGATGTGTATAGGTATTATAGAGTTGTATACAGTAGAGATGTGTATGTGTATTACAGAGTTATATACCGTATAGTTCTGTACGGGTATTACAGAGTAGGGCTAAGGAGTAAATTCCTAAACATTTCCAATCAAATTATAACTGAGTGACAATCCACCAAATGTCCCTTTATTATGTTGCGGTATTGGGGCTGCTCAAAGTTATATTTACTTCAAATGCATTACAGAGGCGGGCATATTACAGAGGGAGTGACTGGCGAAACTTTCTAAAGTAATCATAACGAAGTGAAAATCCTGTAACTATCATGATGCAAGTAAAAATAACGAAATAAAGAAATGAAACAAATTTTTCAGTTTTTGAGGTTGGATTTATCTCTATATCATGTTTAAAAACACGAATTGTAAAGCAGACCAATCGACGCAACGAGCATCTCACCCATCACATCATTTGAGAGCATATTGAAAAAATATTCAATAAGCATATGTTACTGAACACAAGTTAGTGTCTACTCATAGCAACGATATTTTATCCACAGCATTATTCATGAGTATACTCACAAAAATAACCAGTAAACACACGTTACTGGACACAAATTAGTCCTACTCACTGAAACGATATTTCATCCACACCATTATTCGTAACCGCAACAAAACTGCGGAAGAAATAAGTAGGCGCAAGCTCACCACCACACAACGGTCACGTGGGAAAATAGAGACTTCAAACCGCGTCCGATGTGGCGTGGGAGAATCTGCTCTGAAACAACTCGGCGTGTGAAAATGAATCTAAATTCTCTGAATTGCCTCCTCCCTTTGTACTGTGATGCACGGTCTGCTGTCTCATTGCACTGTGATGCACGGTCTGCTGCCTCACTGCAATGTGATGCACGGTCTGCTGTCCCACTGCACTGTGATGCACGGTCTGCTGTCCCACTGCACTGTGATGCACGGTCTGCTGTCTCACTGCACTGTGATGCACGGT
>JACJUY010001485.1:78886-91167 GCA_014220935.1 Platorchestia sp. MABIK | reverse complement strand
CCACTGCACTGTGATGCACGGTCTGCTGTCCCACTGCATGTACGGTCTGCTGTCTCACTGCACTGTGATGCACGGTCTGCTGTCCCACTGCACTGTGATGCACGGTCTGCTGTCCCACTGCACTGTGATGCACGGTCTGCTGTCTCACTTCACTATGATGCGGTTTTTATTACAGACTCTGCCTTCTGCAGAGATAGTCCACTGCAGCGTCTGTGCAGCAGGAGCAAACTCTGCACTGCAGCAGCAGAGCGGCAGCAAGTAAGAAATTAAAAATTCAAGTCTGCCCTCTCCCGAGAAGCTCGCGGTCATTGTGGGGCGATGGTGAGAGGGGGAAGAAAGAGAGAGAGGCGGCTACGCTAATTGACTAAGAGGACCAAGGTGCTTATTATTCTATTCCTTACGTGAAGATTCAGACTTGTTCTCTGCTTCGCCCGCAGGTAATGTAGCTACCGAAAAGCGAGGGCCACCGTTCTAAGAGTGAAGGCGTTTAATTTTTCTATGACTTTTCATTTCATAACTCCCGATGACCTCTCTCTACGTTGAGGGGTTCTACTACCCTAAAATTCACAACATTTACCTAGTTTTTCAAATTTCCTTTTTCACAATTCTATTGCAACTAGGTAAACGAAAATGCGTTCAGATATGTAAAATTGAATTCTGAACACATTTTTCCTCTGAAAATTTTCGATTTTTGTAGTATAAAAAAAGGTTTTGTGCGAACACAAGAAAAAATATATGTACTTTCGCAAAAATGGTCTTCCTCTACAATTTTTTACGTAGAAGCGAGATTTAGTCTCATTCGACGCGGAAGGACTGTAGGTACCTCGTAACGAAGGATTTTTTTAAATTTCAAATTAGGAAAAAAATTATTGTTACACATGTCCAAGATGTGGAAAAAAATATATTTTAGTTATTTAAAATAAAAATTTATTTTAGAATTCAAATAGAATTCTGCTTGTCTACGCTGTTTCCACCGTCGTACCGCATCGAATGAAACCAAAATCACGCTTTTACGTTAAAATTGTATAAGAAATGTGATTTAAAGCAAATTTATATCTAAATATATATATATATATATGTACAGATATATATATATATATATGTTCTCACAATAATCTTTTTTCTATTGCGAAAATCAAAAATATTTGTAGAATCAAATGTGTTCAGAATTCAATTTTACATTTCTGTACGTATTTTTGTTAACTAGTTGCGCTAGAAATGTGAAAAGGGAAATTTTAAAAATTAGGTAAATTATAGGGTCTCGACTCCCCCTCATCAATTCCGAGAAGGACAAACAAAGAAAATAGAACGTGTTTCATTTCTGCTCAACAATCGCCTTTGAAAGTCAACTCACACCCTCAAAGTACACTCAAAGTGTCAAAGTTTACTCAAAGTCTCAAAGTCCACTCAAAGTCTCGAAGTCTACTAAAAATCTCAAAGTACGCTTATAGTTTCGAAGTCTCAAAGTCGGCTTAAGTTCTGGCTGTACAGCAAGTCTGTCTTCACATTTTGCAGTCGGTCTGAACACAAATAACAAAGGCGGGGCCTGGAGTCTCGTAGGAAACATGTCCCCTGTGTTAGTCAATGGTATGTTTTGCTACCCCTATTTTGCTCTAGTGTTCAGGTTTCGGTAAGTTTTACCATTGCTGTAGATTATTTTATGATATTGTTTTACATTGGTATGAAACAGTTGAAAGGAATTCAAAATGTTCCACTATGATTGTTGATATACTGTATCCTTAAGCAGCTGTTGACTATACTTCATATACTGACGCTATGAACACTTTAGTACTGAGTTCAGTACACTCCTGGGAATTAACCCTACTCTGAAAATCCTGATGAATGAAGCAGGGCTTATGCTACAGAAAATTAAATAGCAAGATGGAGAAAGTTATCGATTGCTGTGAAAGTCACTACATAGATTGAAAGCGAAATATGCCCGTCAAAACTCCCGGACAATGTTGATGTCACTACTCCGTCATAAATATCACTCGATGTCACAACTCCCTCGTAAAAAATGATTGAAAATTTTACCGAACTTTAAACTTGGTCAGGTAACGGAAAGAAATTAAGGTCATTCAAGCATCAAGAACAAGTCATTTTCAAATTCATTGAATGCTAGAAATCAAGATTTGAATTGAAATCAGGAATTTCATTCCAAAGGATTTTTAACGAACCAATTCACAAACTAAACATTCGTGACCCCAAAAGTCCCAAGTACACAAAGTTTAATCCTCAGCAATTAGGTTTTTTATTGTCTCCACGTACGGACCTGA
This sequence comes from Platorchestia sp. MABIK, assembly GCA_014220935.1. Classification (NCBI taxonomy): domain Eukaryota; kingdom Metazoa; phylum Arthropoda; class Malacostraca; order Amphipoda; family Talitridae; genus Platorchestia; species Platorchestia sp. MABIK. Next base: position 88,891 of record JACJUY010001485.1, on the reverse strand, counting down.
CGAGGAATATTCTTAATCTACTCGGAAAAAAGATCCTCTCAAACAATTAGCGATTGATGGTAAATTTCACGAGAATGCATTATCAAACAAGAAATTCCAGTCTTTGCAAGTTACTTTTACAGTAGATCTCGAACTAAATTCCTCTGAAAGCACGCAAGTATCATCTAACGCTAATCATTTCAAGGGTATCACTGCGATCAAATGAACTCAAATTAAACTAAATTGAAACCTCCGCTTAATGCATCTTTGGGTTTGTTTCATTTAAAGAAATCCAGATCCAGATCGAGACGACTACTCCAACTGCGGCTGCTGTGCTCCAGCTTTACAACTTTCATCACTAAAGAATTCCGTGCGATCATCAACCAAGGTTCCGCCGGGCAAAGGGCGCAAGATCCGCCACTCTGTCGCATGACGGATCTGTTGTGTCCTCAAATCTGCTAGGCAGAGGGGAGAGATCCGCCAAACCACCAGGTGCACCATGCTGGCAAGCAGCGAATCCCGGCTGTGCGATAGCCAAGAAAAAAATGCGATAGCCAAGAAAAGTAAATAGGAGGGGCAAAATTGAAAGAAAAATGAAGATAGTATTGCACTTCTCTTAGTTCACTAGACTCTTCATCCGTGCCTATGATGTGACCGAGATATGAGAAACCGGAAGATGAAAATTTAAAATTAATTGTATATTGCGACTCGAGAACTATTGCTACAAGCTTGACGTTCACTGAAAGGTTATCGTTTATTGCAGGCAAATAAAAATTATTGAATTGCCTGGTAAATACCTTCGAAACTTTGATATCTCAAAATTTAATATCTAATTCAAATACTCGTACATGACTGAATGGTTTGATGTAACACTCAACATTTAGTGCACAAACATTAAGCGTACAGACAATAAAGTGAAATAATAATAGCTCTGATAGTACGTGGATTTTAATTTAATTACAATTCTGGTTTACTATAATATTTATTAGGGCATGAACAAGAAATGATTGATGGAATATGATATTTTTAGAGTCCCTTTGCGGCCTTTGAATTTCAAAAACATTGGTGTCTAGGACGACCATTCTGAAGGGAGACATTACATTCTTCTGTGGCTACGTTAAACTTTAATTCCAGTCACAATAACCGATCAATACCATGAATCACCTAGATTAACAATGCCAGTGTTAATTGAGAAAAATTTTTTTAAAAAGTCTTATAAATGAACATAAGAATAAGAGAGAAATTACGGGGCCCTGAACCAGTCTGTGCAATAACCTAGTCAGAATTATTGCAACTAACATTGTTAGTGCACCAAACGCCGTCTCACAACAGCACATCCATCAAACATTTGGTTAACTTGCTAAAGTTCGGAGCACAACACTGACAAAACCAAGCTGTCAGTGAGGTAGACGAACTAACTTTAACATTTGTACAGCTTAGAAGCTAGGTCATGTTGCAGTCTATCTAACAGGAAACATGGAAACCAAGATCAGTAGTAATCAGCAGGAAAATTTTTCCTATGCGTCTCTCGATAACACAACTCCAACATGACATCACTTAGTGTCATAACTTTCACATAAACATCTCAAAGTGTCACAAATCTAATTTCCTAAGCAACATCAAAAGTCACAACTTCCACGTTCTACATTCATGTCGTATCTCCCAATAAATATCCCACAGTGTCACAACTCCCAGGTGTTATCCCACCAGTTCCAGAAAAGTCCCATTTCCCAATGAGTGCTGCGCTAACTTTATCAATTCATATCGCCACAAAAATTCCCTCAAGCGCTTCAAGTCCCCCGTGAAGCCTCATTAATGCCGCAAATCCCACAAAAAGTCCCTCGAAACTCAACCCAATTTACCACCATCATCATCACCAGTTCTGCAGTGATATTAATAGAAGCTTTTAGTTATTTAAGGCATTGAAAAGTATTAGTAAATTAAAGAAATCAGTAAGAGTAATAGCAACAGAACCCATATAAAATTGTTCAAATTCGGTGTACATAATTGGCAGATTGAAGAAACACTGAAGAAATACATCACCAACACAAAACTTCACTCAGCGCCAACCTGTGGTGTTGAGGATGTGATTCATTCTCTCCTTTATTCCATCTCCACCTCGTACTGTCTGTTTTTCAAATTGCAAAATTCCCGTGCACTTGTTTTAGTATTTTGTTCTGTTGTGTCATTCTTTTACGTATATGTCTACTGGTTCTTATTGCTATCGTTTTTCATGCTTGCTTTGGAGTTCTTGTGTTTTTCCCATAGTAACGCTCACTCTGGAATCTATTTTTCTTAAATATTCACTATTTTTCAAATTTTCCCCATTCTTTATTTACAATTCTTTCTCTGACCTTACTTTATGCTCTCATCCTTTCTATCTCATAATATGATATCTTCTTATTCATGATTATCTTTTCCTCTTCACTTTCTAAATTACCATTCCCTTCTTATTGATTAGTTATGCTATCTACCTAAAAAATCTTCATCCTCTCATTCATTCACAGTTTTTCCCTTTTCCTTCAATTCCTAAATCATCCTCTCACTCCCTTTCTCACTCTCCCAGCACTGTTTTCCCTCTCCCATCCCCACAGCTTGAGTGCCCTCACTCCGCTCACTTCCTCACGCTCCCTACAAAATGGAATTACCCTCGCGGTGTCCCCCGAGGAAAGGCCTTGTGAGGCCGAGGGTTGCCCTCGAGTGATAAGAAAATAAACAGGGTCGGAAACGCCTGCATTTATTTGCAGGCCACAGGCCAGCCCATACACGATAAGGAAAGCCCAAAAATAATTAGAATGAAGAGAAGTTCTTTTACTCTACCTGGGGCATCAAAAACCTGCGTGCGATTCTCGAGGTTATTTCCAGCAACCTCATCTTGACTGTCGTTGATAGTCAGTTCTATTGTGCCGGTGGGCATCCAAATACTATAGTAATTAGTTTTACTTTATCATCTAAGGAGAATATTTACCTACGAGGATGGTAATTAGCACATATTATTCGTAACTTTACCCAAACATCCAACGTTAAATAAATGGGACTAATTTTCTTTCGTATAGGTTGAATTTTGCATCACACGATGACATGTAACTCAAAGGATGTAGCCACTGGTTACTGCAGCACTTGAAGTGAACTGATGGTGGGCTGCGTCATCTACGCAGCAGACGTTTGTCCTCACTACTTCATTTGTGACTAGAGCTTGATGTTCGTCAGTGAGATCTGAGGTTCGTCAGTGGGGACTGATGCTAGTCAGTAAGGGTGTGATGCTCTTCTATGTGTGGGTTTGACGCCCTTCATTAAATCATGATGCTGGACAGTGGGGTCTACTCCTCGTCTGTGTGGCCTGATGCCCATCAGTAGAACTTGTCAGTGGGGACTGATGCCCGTCAGTAAAGCCTGCTGCTCGTCACTGATGCCTGCACCGCACATCCTGGGTTGATTGTCGAGCAAATTCCAGGCCACACCGCCGCTGCGCTAAGCTTAGCGCTGCAGCGCCGCCCCGCTTAACTTAGCGCTGCAGCGCCGCCCCGCTGAATTTAGCGCTGCAGCGCCGCCCCGCTGAACTTAGCGCTGCAGCGCCGCCCCGCTGAACTTAACGCTGCAGCGCCGCCCCGCTGAACTTAGCGCTGCAGCGCCGGTCACGACTAATGCAACTTTGCGCTCAAGTTACGAGCGTAGCTAAGTTGGAGCTCATGAAGTTAGAAATTCCTAAGCTGAGGCAGCGAGACTTGGCGCTGAAGATGGAGCAGGAGCTGAAATGAGACGGAACCTGAAATGGGAGATTTGCAAGAAGAGGCGCTGAAATGTGCAGTTGAAATAGCGAGTTCAATGACATGGAACACACAATTTGGGGGTGAAAAAGGTGAGAGATGAAATGGTGGTCAAACGGCTGGGAAGCTGAAATGGGAAGCTGAAATCGAGGGAAGCTGAAAGTGGGGGCTAAAATGTTGAGCTGAAAGCGTTACGAAGCTGAAATAGCGTGCTGACGGAAGGCGGAAGGTGAAAAATGAGCTGAAAGCAGGCTGGAGCTGAAACGGAGAACAGGAACAGAGAAGAAGCTGAAGTGAAGGTTACAGGGCGGAGAGTTGGAATTGGAAGAGTTGGAAAAGAGGAGATCCTCAGATTGACGATTACAAAAAATTGAGAAACTGAAGTGGGAAACTGAAAGAGCGATTAAGCTGAAATCGAAAGCTGGAGGCAAGAGGAGGTACGGCGAAATGAAGAACTAGTGGAGTGGAATATGATTTGAGACCAAAATTTTTGTACCTTCGAATACTTATACAGCGCACCTAGGGCCTCGTTCTGGAACTCTTTCGCGCGGTACACTGCATTTGGTCGCCGTGAACTTGACGTGTTTTGATGCTTCGATCGAGCGGGTGCCAGACTTGTTAGGCGAGTTGATTTTCATTGAAATAGAAAAAAACATCAACATTTCATCCGCTAACGATGTGCTGCTGCATATCAATCGTGGTTATAGATGGTTACAAATGGTAAATTTTAAAGCACAGAATGACAATCCTGAAGTGAACGGGTTTTCAAAATGATCTATTCCTCCTGCTAAGATCTACTTTCTCACTCGTTTTTGCAATCAAATCCTATGCCAAATTACAGTGGTCATGGGATGAGAATTAAAAATAACAAACTTGACACTAATTTCTGTTGTACAAAACTCTCAGCAAAATCTTTCACTTTCACTGTATAACTGTGTTTGTACGCTGTGCTGTAACCTTAGCATTTTATCTTTATGTCAGTGCAAGAAATGTTTTGAGGGTACTTAAGAGCAATACTAATTTGATCTAGCGGTTGTGTACTTTTGAAAAGTACTTCAAACGTCATTTCAGAAAAGTCTTAACGACGCTTGCTTTCACTGATGACCAAACCTTATTATTTTATTCTTTTGACATCCTACCTGATGATTGCAGATTCTTAAAGTTATTGCGTGATATTTTACATGGTAGATCATGACAATTACATCTAAATCTAACGATCGTACACGTTTGGCATGTACTTCAAACGTCAATGTTTTGACGAGGTTTCCCATCACTGATGACTAAACCTTACAATAATTTCATTCGATTGACAGCATACCCAGCGTAAGCAAATCAAATTAATCTCTCAGGCAAACTCGAATTTGTAATCACTGGACAGAATAGTTATTCCAATTTCACAAATTTTTGAACACATAAGAAGTTTTTAGTCTTAGTCTTGAACACTAACGGAACAACCCGGCCCTGCCGCTGATGATCGGGAAATCAAAGGCTGAAAGAAAGGAAGAGGAACTGGAAACTGGCAGAATGAAAGCGGAAGCAGAGAGATGAAGGAGGAAGCAACTGAAGTGGAAAACCGAAAGAATCTGAATCGAAGCTGGCAGTAACTGAAATGAAAAGCCAAAAGAAACTGGATCAGAGCGAGCAGTAGCTGATATGAAGAGCTGATATAGAATGGCGTACACTTGAATGGGAGCATGGAAAAAGTCAGAAGCTGAAATGAAATAGCCCGGTACCAGCCACACTAAGGCTGCCCGGCTGCGTGATGTATCACTTGACCCTCTCACTGGCCTTCGTTCCGCCTCATCCTGGCCATTAGGCTCGACTGTCTCACTCTACTGCATATCTGCCGGCGCTGCTCTCTGTAGTAACTGTGAGCCAATGACACGGTCTCACGGCCGGTGCTGCTCTCTATAGTAACTGTGAGCCAATAGCACGGTCTCGCTGCTGGTGCTACTCTCTATAGTAACTGTGAGCCAGCGGCACGGTCTCGCGGCCGTTGCAGCTCCATTCCATGTTTGAAACACAGCCCAATGGTTGTTAGTTCTGTTCTCTGGCTGCCAGCACAGCTCTCTTGTAATTAGTGCAGCTCTTTTGTAATTAGGACTGGTCTTTTGTAATTAGTACAGCTCTCATGTAATTATACTGTCCCTAAGTATTAGTACAGCTCTTTTGTAATTATGCTGTCCCCTAGTTGTTAGTGAAGCTCTCTTGCGATTATTACTACCCTCAGATTATTAATACAATTCTTATATTGTAAGTAAAGCCCTCTGACTGTTATCACTGCTCTCTCGTAGCTAGTACTAGGCTCTGATTCTTTGCCACGCCCAGCAGAGGAGTTTATTCTCCTCTGTCGGGCATGGCAAAGAACATCGTCGAACTCCATGGCTTTTGTTCCAGACTGCATGATGAAAGGGTTCCGAGTAGGAGCCTCACGTGTCGTACACGTCATTCTTAAGTTTTAATTCGCAGAGTTGAAAACCTGACTTCATTGCTCAAATAAATTTTCATCGTCCTAAGAAATGTGAAAAATTAAAATTAAATGAAAAAATAAATGTTATGTAATGATACTTGATCTCCTCCGCTAAAACCTATTCTACAGAAAAGATGGTGAAATTATTATAACGCTGCTTATTTATTCGGGTACGCAAATGAGAAATTTACCGAGTGGTCCACAAATGTCCCAATACGTAGTCAACAGGTTAAACCCTCGAATATGAACTGCGTACACAGGCATTTTATAAACCAATGATGGTTCTTGTATCATCTTTATAGGAAATAAATTATTTTTCTTTCTTACGCTGAACTCAATAATCTATAGGTGTATCTTGACAGTGAGCCTTTTCGTGCCTGGTCTACAGCACCGTCGCGCTGTGGAAAAATATAATCAAATACTTGTTATCTAAGATTTGCCATATTTCTTTTTCATTATGTTTCTCAAAAACACACGCGTCTGGGATTATATTTTTGTTGTATGTGTGTTGTATTCGTTATTCATTTCAAGCAACCGCAATATAGCGATTGGATTTAGAACCATGCGCTTACCCTTGAAAAGTTTTTTCAAATCAGTACATAGAATAATGAAATTAGTTTTCTAGAAAACTTTCTTCTTTCTAATATGTAAGGCAACTTTGTCCCAAGAATCGATGTCCTGTCGTCGGGGACAGACATTAATCTAAGGCAACAGAAAAGTTTGGCCCAAAGGAATAAGTTCTTTTGAATCTAAGGCCAGCGGAGTGGAAGCGGTCATGAAATTATCTGCGGGAGATTAGAGGGGACGGAATCGTCGCAGCTTCTGTACAGTTTTCTTATTATTTTTGGTTTCTGGAAATCGCGTGGTCGTCCAAGTATGTCAGCGGCAGCAGTCTTTCTGTTCACAATTACGTTCGAATTTCGTTCTTATTTAATTGAAGAGTAGAAAGGTGTGTTAATAGCTTTTCTGCTGAGTCAGCGAAGAAAAATCAAAAGAACTGAAGTGATGAAGAAAACTAGTTCATTCGTGAAGGAATTAAATCTACGCTCGATCAGCCTTCTGAAACCCCAGTAGCAGTTTTTGAAAACAGTCCCATGTATCTTTTTGATGCAATGAATATGCACACAATGGCAATAGAAATTGAAAATTTTGAAAGTACAGTGAAAGCCAAAATATTGAAGTAAATATGCGTTCCTGGATATTTTTTCATTGGTGTGAACTTTCAATTAAAACTTTTCTCCAACAAATGTGCATGATGAGCATTTTGTGAGAACAATTTAGAATTGATTCAAATGTTTAATGAGTACTCACTGGAAGTGACACCAAAACGACATCAATAGCCATTCAGGGAAGATTCCCTCGAATTTTCTAAGATGATTTTTTTGTGGGTATAATTTGAAATTATCTACAGAATTTAAAATTAATTGACTTGAATACAAACGAATACACTTAAACGTAAACGATATTAAGGCTCCCAGAGTTCACTCAGTAGTACGAGTAATAGACGAGAAACTATTTTTGAACCATCTGATAACCTTGAATTTCTAGCGTCCCTAAAGATTGAAATGACTGCCAAAGCAAGGGTCAGAGGACACCTTAGAGGGTGCATGCGGAAGTTAGCCTTGGAAGTAAAGTAGGTCACTAATCCGCTAGGAACATTGTTGGAAAAGATTAGAACTCGCCCCCATTCAGACACCAGAGTGTCAACATCTTCCTGAGGTCTAAAAGAAAACGATGAGATATGACAAAGAATCTCCAGAACAAGCACAGGGAGGGTATGTTCAATGACATCGTCTAGTTTTCTTATGAGAAACATTTTGCGCTTAAGGTAATTTTTATCGCTAGAATGACAGTTTCAAGAAAATTTTTTCGTGATTTTAAAGACTCTCAAAAAGACATTTTAAATGTCAAAAATCTACCCAATTTTGGTGTAAAACGCCTTTTCTTAATAATGGAAATCTCTTCTCATTTTTGTGTTACAAAGTGTGAAATAAACACAAATTAGCAAGACGTAGCAATCACTTATGGGATAACTTATGCACTTAGAGAAGCTAAAATGTACTTCAAAGCACGTTGAGAACAAAGCCCCTAGATGAGAGAAACGAGACCCCCTCAATCGACTGATCTCAAGCTCTGACTGATTGTTCACTGTGATTAATTCTAGAACTTGAAGTTCGGGTTTTTTCTGCACAACTTCCTTCTGAAGCTCGGAATAGCATACTGATAACATAGAAAAAATGTCACAAGGGAAAATTCCCATGGGCATCGTACATAGAGCGGCGGAGTTTTCAGAGCAAACTCAGCTTGGAGGGGATCACTTAGTAATGGTCATATTGCAGATTAAAATCATAGATGAATGTCGTCACCATTATTTTCTTTCAAGAAAAAAGATTATTATTTCAATAGCTTAAGGGCTTTGTCCGTTCCCTCGATATATATAAAGCCGTGATGTTTTTGTGCAAAAAGTTGACTAAATTTATAAAAAGCAGACTAAATCTATAGATTTCACATTGAGTCGTCTAATTATATCGATCTATCAGCTTGAATCCAGAAAAATAGAAGAGTCCTAGTACCAAATGACCGAATAGAAAAGCTCAAGATGAAAATTCCGACCTCTCTCTGGTAACTTGTAAACAAAATGAGCGTCTCTCACAGAAGCTGTGACGTGCGACGCCTCCTGCTTGGCTCACGTATCGAAGTTCAGTTGTGAATCAGCCAAAAATGAGCCGTTTTGGCATCAGGGCTGGTACCTAGCATTGTGTGCTGGTACCTAATTTAGGATGAGTCGATAGCGTACATTCTCAAATAAGATAATGATCTCATTAATAACGTGTTTCTTTGCACTTTCATTCATAATGAGTTGATGGCGTACATTCTCAAATAAGAAAATGATCTCATTAAAAACGTGTTTCTTTGCACTTTTATTCATAATGAGTTGATGTAAGAAATAACGCAAAGGTTTGTTCTGTCGTTGCGCTGCCTGTTTATAAGAAGCGGTTGCAGTGCATTCGACAAGACGACAATTATGAGCACAGATTCAGGAAATGTCTCTGAACTGAAGGTTGTAACGTGAAGTGTCTGCTTGTGTCGGCAAATTTGTTACGAAGGCTGCATGACATTACAAGGATTAAGCGAGTGAGAGCAAGACTCAAAATACTGAAGGAAAGGAACCGAACATTTAGTATTAAAGAACTATTTATCTAATTCCCCAATAGATAATAGCATAATGAGATATTCTGGCTCGTGGTACTATAACTTGACCAAACAAATCCACATGACTATATTTTCTTTTCCAATTTCTGATGCCCTGATGCTGTTTATAATTTTACAGGGTGGGCCAGAAGTAACTGACCCTTTTTATTTGCTAATAAAAGAAAAACTGGTCTCTCATTTGAAAGAATGTTATTTTCGTGGTTTATTAAAAGGGTCAGTTACGTATGGCCCACCCTTTATTACGAGATAGTTCTGTAGCAATTGACAGTAGTTTTAGGAGATGGTTGTGCTACGTTTGATCATACAGGGTGGCGGGCGCAGAAGACAACACCATTTTGAAATTACGCGACAACTAACGCAGCTGTAAAAATACGTCAAGTACGAAATGAAAGAGAAAATCTTATTCATCCTGTATCGATTATACGGATTTGATGAATATTCAAAATGGTGAAGTGAATTTTGCGCCACCCTGGAGCATTCCGAATTAGTTCTAGAACTAATGATGGTAGCATTGAGAGATACTTCGAGTACTATTAGTTATAGTATCACAAGAAAGTTCTAGTTTTATTAATAAAA
>JACJUY010001485.1:59500-75612 GCA_014220935.1 Platorchestia sp. MABIK | reverse complement strand
CGAAATTTTCCTGGCCGCCCCTTTGCAGCCACCTTTCGAACGCCCCCCGCTTTCTTCTCACAGCCGCTCCTACTTCTCTGTTCCACCATTCACTCCCCTTTCTAATTCCCCCTCCAACCTTCCTTAACCCACACACTTCCCTTGCACATTTTTCCACCGCATCTTCAAACAGCTTCCATTCCCCTTGCACTCCACCAACGTCACTTACCTTCACCCTCCCATACTCTACTTTCATCTTCTTCTGATACACTCACGCTCAGAATCATGCAACTTGCTAACATTTAACACCTCCCTTCCACTCCTCCTTGTTACACCTCCCCACATACCATTTACTCTTAACTTCCCTTCGACCAAGTAATGATCCGATATCCCATTCAACTCACCACGGAACACATGCACATCGAGCAAACGACCCATCACTCCCCTGCTAATCAAAATATGATCCATCAATGCTCTCTCCACTATAACACCTCCATTCGTCCTCACATATGTATACTTGTTTATACTTTTCTTCTCAAACATACTATTCCCAACCACTAACTCACTCTCTACACATAACTCTATCAAGTATTCACCACTCTCATTCACCCCAGCTACTCCATACCTAACAACAACACCATCCACCACCTCATCACCCACTCTCGCATTCAGGTCCCCCATCACCACAACTCTACAACCATTTCCCACTCATGCAACACACTCTGACAACTCCTCCCAAAACTCTTCTCTCCTCCCCACTCCTCTCCGATCCCGGTTCGTACGCGCTCACAAACACCCATGACTCTACCCCCCATTTCACTCGCTCCCACATTATTCTTGATCACAATTCACCCCATTCAACCACTTTCTCTCTGATTCTTACACTCAATAATATAGCCACACCCTCTCTTGCACGTCCCCCACTCACCCCAGATACTCTCCCCCCCACACTCCCAAACATCAACTCACGACTACCTGTCAACTTTATTTCACTCAGGGCCAACACATCCAACTTCTGGCTCATCATCACTCTTCCGATCTCCTCCCTCTTACTCTCACTTGCTCTACTTCCACAACCCCTTACATTCATAGATCCTAGTATTAGGGTTTGAGTGGTCTTTCTACCCATCTCACCCTCTTCATTGGCCTGCTGCCTCTCGAGAAAATCACTACAGAGAAGGGGATCCCCAGTCCCCTCGCTCCGTCCACTTCAGTCGCCTCTTACGACTCGCAGCGGACCACGGTGGGAGAATTCTAGAAACCCCCCCCCGCCCCCTCACAGGGGGGGGGGGGGGTCTGCAGTAATTGCTTGAAGTACTGCAGAAAACTAACACGATAGAATACAAAAAATATATGATGAAGTAAAATGTACTAGCACACCAAATAAAAAACAGGGAAACAGCAGTGGGGAAGAAGGAAGAAGTTCTTAGCCCGAACTGGGTCCAGGCTGCATCGCCGGAGACCACACCACTGCAACTTGAGCCGACACTACCGCGCGCCACAATGTCCTCGTAGCAATCAAATCCGGTAATCTTCTAACCTAATAATACCCGTTGTGTGTTCATTTATTTACTTATCTAAATATTTGTTTGGTGTCCGGTTCTTAAGAAACATTGGATAAATATTTATTTGTTTGGTATTATGGATACTGATTACATTTAATTATCAAAGGTTTTGCGGTTAGAAAAATTCAGAAATATAAGTTTATCTCAAATGTGTGCAAATTTTTAATTTATATAAAATGGAAACCCATCAGGAGAGAAGAAGAAAACTTGACAGAGAACGCAAAAGAAGAGCTAGAGCAGCGCTATCTCACGAACTAAGAGAAGAAATCAGGCAGTTTGGTCCTTCCTTAGTTACTTAGTCCGCCGTTTCAACATCAATACACCGCACTATGGGAATGGTCAAAGTCAACTCTGCCTTTGAAAGCTACGTTCTCACCACCTCACCCGCGACCCTACCAAAACATCTGAACTCCGACAAGTGAGCCGCGACTAGGCAGCGCTCGTGTCAATAGCTACCCAATTGAAAATCAAGGACGTGTCCCCGGTGAATTAAGGACGAGACGGTTGATTAGGGACGAGACAGAAGCCAAGTAGGCCGGCTCTGCCTTGTAATTCTCTTTCCGCGCTCTTAACATCTCATGGTCGAGCACGGACGGCGTATTCGAAGCTGGCCAGATATGATTTGAGGCTGCAAAATTTTCAGTTGATTATGGCCGTAATATTCAAGGACGGCCATCGGTGTTTTACAGTTAAACAAACATCGTTGAATTATGGCCGTACAATGGACGGAAATAAGCCATCAAACACGTGTTTTTACGTTGTTGTGTGCACTGCATCAAGCTTGAAACTAAATTTCGCATGCTTTAAAATTGTCTTCATCAAATATGTTCATATCAATGTGAAAGAACACTTAACTGTGCTGTACAATACAAGCATTGGTGCGTTTACTTAAATGTTTATTTATGTGTTTGTATCTTTGCCAGCGCACGCGGCACATCACAGATAGGACTACATTCTAAAATATTCGATAAAATAGAAATTACCCATTTCTTTTTAAAAACATGTGATTTAAGAACTGCGTTAGGTATATTTTATTAATTCAAAGGAAAATCTGAACCGATCGTGAAGCAACTGTTTATATTTTTCTAGCTAATATTGAACAAGTCGTAATATATATATTACGACTTGTATATGTATTACGATATATTACGATTTATTACAATATATTACGACAAGTAATATATTGAAATACTATGAACAAGTTTCATAGTATTTCTCAATTTCTTTTATATTCAAGGTGTTATATGACTTATTTGGGAAAAAGTAGCTTTTGGAGCAACAAATCATGAATTTACTGGAATCATTTTTTGATTCCTTTCCATTTTTAATTCTAGGAAACTCAGGAAATTAACTAATTTAACGGATCGCGCTAAATTCAGTGGCGCTAAATTCAGTATTGGAAATACTGAAAAGACCTATAAAAAACCTATGTCTGGAAAAGAAATTCGTACTAGATAGGGAAGCGGATAGGTGAACACGAGATCGATAAATGATAGAACATCGACCATGCATCGACTATGAATCGCAGGCAGACCAATTGAGGATAAAAGTAAAAATTACCCTAGCATTGTACGTTTATATTAGAATTAAATAACAGAGTAAAATGTCATCTACCTTGCAGCCTTGCACACACACACTCGGGTGAAATATTTTCAAAAAGTTTCGTTTAGTATTATGTATTCTTTGGAAAAATTAGTTCAGAATATTCAAAGCTTACGCTACTGAACAGTCAAACTTTACTTATTTAGGGTAAAAATTAGCTTTGCAAGCGGGTTCAAACTTGTAACGGCGAGTCCAAGGCTCCGAGTCGGGCCAGCGGCCCAGGCTGGGCTGCCACACCTTGGGAATTTTCCCCAAATCTAGGGAATTCGACCATTGCTTGGGGATTTAGGGAATTCGAAACGAAAACGTGGAGGATTTAGGGAATTTGGGGTGTTTTACAAAATACCGTATGCGAAAACTCAAATTGCTTTTTTATTATATGCTTCTAACAAGTAACAACTAAAATAACTACAAAACAATCTAGAAATCAATCAAATTATCAGTACAAAGGGCCTGAGTCAGCTTCGCGAATGCATCATGGTAGAATAATGCACGTTTTCACGAGATCCGAACGAAGCGCGCAGTGGCGCAATTACAGCGCCTGATGCAGCGCCTGGCTCAGTCACTAGTTATTACTGCTGAGGTGCTAAATGTCTTCTACAGTGTACGCCTATGGTACTAGCGCTACCGGAAGCGGTGTTTTGTCCATATTGCATTATCAGCTTGTACTTAAACACCATGGAACCACCCAAAAAATGTGGTACAATCAAATATTCAGAGATGAATGGTTTAATGATTCCTAATTCAATGACCAGCTACGGAAAGAGATGGAAACCGTGCCAGTTGTAACTGCTGAAATATTATTTTCAAAAGTTTGAACGAGTCTGCTCTGCTGAGTAGGAATATGGAAAACGTAAAAAAAGTTATGAACTTACAAAGTCGAAAATTGACACCGCACAATTTTGTAAGCAGAGAGCGGCTAATGATGATGACCAAGTGCCACTTCCCCTAGATTGTTGATGAAGCTCAGTTAAACAAGATGGACAAAGAGTGGAGAAGTGTTCGCCTAATTGCAGCTGACCTATCGGTAAGGGAATGCCCAATTCCTCAGTATTGGAAATCATTAGGGAAAATCAAAGAGCAGCCCCAAATTTGGCATCCCTTCAGATTTAATGACTTGTCTCGCTTGCGCTTTCGTCTCCATCTGTTGAAAAATATTTTCTCTACTTTACTGAATAAAAAAACTTACAATTCTTTCAAACCAGAAACTGTCAAGGACCTCTTTCTAGCTAAGCAATATTTAGCAAGACATAATGCAAAGTATGCCAAGTGGGATCCTCATAAAAGTTTAGGAACTGACGTAAGAATTAAGCGGAGTTATTAAAGATACCAAAATCGACTGAGAAGATTGAAAAAATTGAAGTCTCTTGACCTTCGTGCTGGTATTGATGATTATAATGGAGAATAAACCTAAAATTGTATCGAAGATTTGCATATATTTCAAATTTAACCCTGTTGGAAATACCTGGGGAATTTTTTTCCAATCTGGGGAAATTTCAGGGGTCAGTTTGGGGATTTTGAAAAAAGTTGACTAGCAGCCCTGGGCCCAGCGAAAGCGTTTGTTCAAATCTTAGTTCTCAATTTGATTTTGCGAGAGGCGGTGTTGGTTTAAGTGGTTCGCAATGATTGTGAAAGAATAATGCTCATGTACTGATGCATAAGCTGTAAACATGGATTTTAAAAATTAATTTTATTGATGGTTATTCGGTGTGTTTCATTCTATTGGCAAAATTCAAATTTTTACTAGCTTAAACTTCTAAAACGAATTTGTGCTAACCGTTATTGCTTTAATGCTTAGAACTGTTTCGTCACTTGGTGAGCTGAAGGTTAGTTCAATTTTTTTTAACAGTTATGTGGAGGGTTGCTCTTCGTGGAGGTTTTGGAAATAGAGCAATGGTTAATATTTCACAATAAACGGGAAATATTGTTATTTCATTGTATTTCTCAATTTCTTTTATATTCAAGGTGTTATATGACTTATTTGGGAAAAAGTAGCTTTTGGAGCAATAAATCATGAATTTACTGGAAGCATTTTTTGATTCCTTTCCATTTTTAATTCTAGGAAACTCAGAAAATTGACTAATTTAACGGATCGCGCTAAATTCAGTGGCGCAATTCGTTTTGGCTTGGTCAAAAACTCGCGAAGAAGGAATTTGAAAATCACGTTCCATTATTTTTCAAAATTTTATTCCTAAAATGAAAAAAATGTTCGAAACCTCAGCCCTTTTTTTACAAAATGAAAACTTGTATAGTTTAAAGCTTCAAGCTCCATAGTAGAAAGTATTTTTTAGGGATGCCGTTTCCTTAAACAGTGCAAGCTATTTATTACCACAAGTGTGTAGTAATATCAACTTCTGCGAATAAGTTTTAAATTTAGCCACTTGTGGCCCTGAATCAGTTTCGGAACTTCTAAGTAAATTTTCAGTAGATTGAATGACCCGAGAAAGAACAGCATATAAGATTGGGCTTAAGATGCGATCCGTTGCATGGAATTAGATTTATTCCATTGGATTTTTGGCATAGATTTGATTAATTGATTATTAGATTTCAATTGTATGCAAGAAGAATTTCAATGAACATTTGTTTCAGCGGCCCATTGATAAAAAGTAAAGGTCAAGATAAGTTTCGAAAAATTTCAGGATGTCAGAAGGGAAAGAGTTTTAGTTTTGCTTTCAAGATGTAGAAACTGATTGTCATTACATTTTGAAATAGTCGAGAAGTAAGAAGTTATTTCTGTTTTTCAGGTTTTAATGACGATTATGAACGACCGGTGAATGTTATAAGATCATTATCGCTTTCATTTGTCTTTGACAATCAGTTTGGCCAAGAAACATTAGAGAAGTTTAGATTTGTGCAGGATCAAATCTTTTCAGGTGTTCGAATGAATCGGTTCCTCACAGTTCTGTTGGCTTCTATTGTACTGAAGAGTTGGTTCGTTTTTTATCAGCTCCATTTTTTGCTTCTTATACGCAACGCAGAAATGAACGTATTGACGTTAGGCACAATATTTTCAAAACATCCTCAAATGAACCATTTGTAGCGCCATCAAGAATTGTTACAGATTCAGCTTATTTAGTTCCAATATGAAACATGTACTCTAAAAGATCGCTTTTAGTTGGTAACAATACTTCGATATTTTCTTTAATTAGTCGCTTCCATCTGGCTGGTCATCACTGATCTTGATGCAAGATATAGTTTGCTTATAAAACAGAATGTATTTTTCCTTATTGATCAAAATTAATGGATATTTTATTTGCGTTGAGATCCATACAAAATTTTTCCAGTTCAGTATTTATTCTATTTGTCCGTGAGATGTAGTTTTCAATAGGTAGAGTCGTAGTAAGTGTACTATCATCAGTAAAAAACATGAATTTGAAAAATGGAGTACATTGAACTGCATCACTGATAAATATCAAAACCTGGAGGAGACCCAGAACTGTTCTTTGAGAAACTACACGGTTAATACAAGTTCTGATAGAGCCTTACCAACTAGAACACATGGTTTCGATTCGTCATGTCTTGTATGAGTTAAATCATTTCTGAATAACCCCTCTAATGGCCTAGCATTGCAACTTCGAGAGTGATAGGTTTGTTTCCAAAACTGGAGAAAAGGAAAGAAACTATTTGGAATGCAATATGAAAACAAATTATCGAAGATGATTTAGAATGGCCTGCGTTGTCGGCATTTAAAGATCTGTAATCAAATGACTTGTCATAAAGAAATTTTTGTGCTATGTTTTGAGAGGATAGGAGACATACGATAAATATTTGGCAAGTTTACTGAGTTCAAGTTCACTGTTTTCATTCTTTTTATTCATTTTCGAGTTGTTAAAACATTCATGATATCGGAGCCCTGAGTTACGTTAAAAAGACAGAATTGATTTCGTGAAATCGATTCTAGTAATTCTAGTGGAGAGTTGAGTCAGTAATGATTTAATCAGCAGCGTTTTCGCTATGTTGATAGTTAATTTGGTTGATTTAGAATTTCTGTTTCTTGATGAGTTTTCTTAAAGGATGGATACGATTTTCCTGGTCTAATTATTTGTGATTTATAAACAGAATTGAACGGGCACAATTAATGTTCAATATCGTTTTTGAATCAGGTTAATGTGAAAATGAAGTTATTTTGCTGGATATTATTTTACGTGATTTCTTACATAGATTCTAAACCTTGCATACACTGATTAGGATAATTTCCCATCATGAGTCATGCAAAGTATGGTAGACGCTGTCATACTTTCATATCTTGAGTAATCCGAGACATTTATTATTTTTTGGGCATGATTTGCGCTTGATTATCCAACAAAAATAGATGGAATTTACTCTGAAATGAATATAGATGTTTATTGATTTACCTAAATATGATAACGTTACACTCGATATTGACAGTGATATTAGCATTATGAATAAATAGCTAACCGTGTGGTGAACTATCATCGAGGCAGCAGAAAGCGTAGGAATCTTAAATTGGCCTCTGTAATAACGCAAAACCTACTGACAGGGGAAGCTTAAAATCACGTGGTGAATTATCAGGGGATACCTACCGTGAATAATGAAGAATACCTCGACAGTGTCTGTTCTGCCTCCAATGATTCTACAACAACAAGAGCAGCAGCAGTATCAAGTTTGGGCGATGCCTTTAAACGGGTTCGAGCTGAGAAAGGTGTTTCGGGAAGAACAAAGCAACGACACCGATGAAAGCTCTCATTCAGAGAGCTCTGAAGGTAAGTTGCATCACAACCACTGTGCTCTTATTTGAGTTCTAATATATGGCCTTAAAATCGATGTAAATTATTCTCATTCGCGAAAGCAGTTTGTCTAAAGAATGTGAAGAAGCTCGAAATCATACAATCAAGAGCACCTGACCTCTGAAGTGGTAATGATGGCAGTAGTCATTTGAAGCGATACTAAGTGTAGCCTGTTATTAAATGGGGATGAGGGGAGTGCCGGATACGGGTATTGTCTCAACTGACCATCATTTACCATGTTCATTGCGCACGTAGCACTGAAATTAGATTTTTTTCATGTGCTTATAACGACAAATTGATAGTATAATAGAAATGTTCTTTAATTATTCTAATACAATTTATTTTCCAACTTTTCAACTTAGCGAATTGTTTTAGGTCTCCACGTGTTAGAATACAAAGATGGTCACATATCATTTTACTAAAATGAACGCTCAATTTCTTAAAAATTCCTTAATCAGTCTTTAAAAGGCAACGTTTCGATGTTACTAACATTATCCTCTGGATGCCAAAGACAAAACAAACAGTCACTTTGATAAAACTCCGTCAATCCAAAACTTAAGCTACATTAAACTGAATATAAATATTGGTAATCCCATTGTGATATGACTAGATAGGACTTATTTTGTGCAAGATTAAAATTACAGATGCCTAGTTATTGATCACCAGATATTCATATGGTAACGACACCAGAGATAGAGGCAAAATGGACGATCTACCGGAGGTTCCAAACGTCTAAGCCACAGTCCTACAGAACAATTTTAGAGCAAAAAAAATTTGTATTTTCGTTGAGGGTAGGTTCAAGTTTATAAATGTGCAGTGCTTCTATGCCTTGAACTCTATACCGGTGAAGCCGATTTTATACGGAAGGTACGTGGAACGATATTATCGTTGAAATTGAGAGGGTAGAGCAGTTGGAGATGTTGAGAAATTGAATGACTGATAATCCGGTGTTACGTTTACGTATGAGCTGGGTGTGAATGGGAAGCTGCTATTTCTTGACGTTTCAGTCGAAGCATCTAAGGGTGCTTTTCGCATAACTGTGTATGTAACGCCCTCGCATGCTGGGAACCAGAAACTGCGATTGTGATGCAGCGCATGTGTATTAAGTAGGCGTTATCCGTACCTTGTTTAAAGAGCACCTATGAAGTGTGCACAGCTGGGCTAGTTTTCACTCATAAATGCTACGATGTAAGCGGTTGCTAGTTAATAACAATTTCTCCAATACGCTTATTGATGGAATTGGTAACTTTGTAAATCGAATTTTGAATGAGGACCATAATCCGGGATATTATGCGAAGCATAAATATATTCTATGAAAATCAAATGCATGGCAATTACAAAATTGATGAATGTGTTTTCCAAAATGTTGTTGAAACTTTCGTGAAACATATGAATCCAGATACATCAATAAAATTTTGTGTGTACTACAAAATCACAAAATCAGTGACCTAGTTAGAAACAATATTACCAGATCCGGAGTCAGTGACCTTGGCAGAAGCAATGTGATATATCAGTTCGAAAGTAACAGGAAAGAACGCAAGTCTTTCAGTAAATGTTGCATTGGCATGACTAGGATGACACTGAAGCTAAGATTAACCTAGCGCAAATATTAAGGTTCTATTCTTAATCATTTACGTGTTGATCATAGCTGTAAGCCCTCAAATGAAGATCTGTGCTCAAATGCAAAAATTTTGTATAATGTTGTAAAATGGAGCATATTCAAATAATAGAATTCGTAAACTTATACCTAGCCTCAACGAAATTACAAATAAATTTTTGTTCTAAAATTTTCAATAGGACTGTGGCTCATAGACGTGAAACCTCCAGTAGTTTTTTCATTTTGCCTCTATCTCTGGTGCCGTTAACATGCGAATATCTGGTGAGCAGTAACAACTAGTCATCTGCAATTTCAATCATGTACAAAATTACCCACCTAGTCTTCTCTCATTGTGATATATGATACCAATATTCTTGTTCTGTCTAATCTAGCTCAAATCCGTGATTATCTTTGTATTCTAACATGTGTAGAACTATTGAAGCACAAGTAATTCGATATTTTTCTCAAACATGGTTTTTTTCCAGCCAGTATATATACCCTTATTAATTAAATGAGCAAAGCTACTGATATAGAACCTGAAACGAAGGATAAACTGTACAAACCTATGCTGTGAGGAACATTTGTTCTCACTAAAATTTGACCAGGAAACTATTAAAGGTATTTTGTACTCAGAATATTTATTCGTTGGATAGCAATCCTATACTTGATAACCAACTATTTTTGTTTCAACAGGATCAGTTGACTGGGATGGAGGAGAGGCAAGAGCCGTCACTTATCTTCCAGCCATCACTTGGACATTTGAAAATTGTGCGCTAGCCCTTGACGAGCCAGTTTCACTCGAGTTAGACGGAAAGACACAGGGTGTATTCTAAAATGAAGTGTCACAAAAGGTTTAGACCCCTCAGGGCAAACAACTATTATATCTATGGGAACTAGCGATCACAGGGGAATTTCTGAGGCCCAGCTGAAGGTAAGGTAGACATTCCTTTGATTTCATATGCTTTTGTTTTACTACGGATAATTTTTTTGCAGTTTACTGCTGACTTTTTTGCTGTTTATTACGTTCTTCTCTAACTTCTATCATGTTTCATAAACTTCTGTGTATCTTGTTGATTCTGAAAACAAGGTGTGTAGACACGCCTTGTTCATAGATTCAATGTTTGCTTAGTTCCCTACAAATTTTTGTGTTCCATCTTCCACTCTTTTCAACTTATTAATATTGTTAGGGAGGCTTATCCTAATATTCAAAATTTAGCTTAAGTAAAGGATTAATTTTAATGAAATATTTTATTAATACCATTTTTGGGTGCTTAATGCCGATCGTGCTTTGCATTTACGTCAAAAAAGTTAGGCAATAAATAACTTAAATGTCAAAACATGTTGAAATAACTGCGAGGCCAGTTTGCGATCTTAGAAATAAGACCAGCGCAGTCAATGCTGTAATTGGACAGGTGTGCTTAATTTTCAGCCAAGATGTGCCGGTTTTTTGTTTCTTTACATGATAAACTGCGGGGGTAAGCATTTGAGTGTTTGCTAAGCTTTGCCATTAGAAACTCTCTGCCACGCTCAGCGAAGTAGTCGTTTTGAAGAGCAATACTCAAATATTTAATATATGTATATGTAAAATATTTGAGTGTTTATATTTAAAATATATATATATAATAAATATTTGAGTGTTGCTCTTCAAAACGAAAACTTTCGACAAAAATTTTCGGCGTCGCATGGCCGAGATTTATCGCCTCTCAGCGCCCTCAAATGTATATATATATAAATTTGTAAATGAGGGTCATTTAGAGGCGATAAATCTCGGCTGTGCGCGACCGAAAGTTGATTTTTAATGCCAAATTCAAGGATGGCCATCCCCGAATCATGTGCGCATCGCCGGTGAAATGGGTCGAGCAGGGACGTAGCATGGACTTTGCATGTATGATCGTCGCGGACGGCCGCGGACGTATCTGAGCCAAAAAGTTCGTCCCTAAGTGGACATTTCGCCTACGATGCGGAGGCGATATACCGATGATACGTCCCTTAGGTTCTCTCTTGCCCGGCCATAACACATCAGCGATACGTCCTCGATTTTCAATTGGGTAGTCGATGCTCCCATTCCATCACCGCCACCATCACACACACCACCACCTCTGCAGCTGTGATGCATGCCAGATACCGCCAGTCTACAGATCATTCTCTGTCGAAACTACATGTTTATTTGGATGAGTAGACAAAAATATTCCGAATTGTACAATTATTTATTGCTGTCGTAGTTTTCGTCATGATAAGATGTGAGAATTTCATTAGTATTTCATTCTTTTGCAGGAATATAAATAACAGATATCACCGAACTCTAGAGACACTCAACGAACTACTTGGAGAGTCGGTAGCTAAACACACACATTTAAAGACTGTGTTCGTATTGTGTCACAATAGTTCATCGTCAGGCAAAGTGAACAATATTTATGATCAACAAATTGTCGTTGCTTAGTTATCACATACTTCAGTTAATATAATTGCTAGTTAATATTTCTGGCTATAATTGCCAAGGGAAATCAGAAAACAAAACACAGTATTCGTAATATTTTTATCTTCTTATCCAAATAAACATGTAGTTTCGATAGAGAATGGTCTGTACAACGGCGGTATCTGGCATGCATCGCAGGTGTATGCAAGATCTGGCGGTATCTGGCATGCAGCACAGGTGATCATGCTAGAATGGGGGCATCGACTAGCTTTTGACACTAGTGCGACCAGGCAGCGTTAGGGACAAAAGCTGGGTGCAGCCCCCATTCTTTCACAGCCTCCATCACACACACACCACCACCACCTCTGCACCTGTGATACATGCCAGATACCGCCATTCTACGGACCATTATATATCGAAATTACCCGTTCGTTTAGATAAAAACAAAACAATGCTACAAGTTTTACAATTATATATAGCTGTTGAATGATATTATTGTCGTCACGATAAGTTGAGAAAGTGCCATTGGTATTTCATTCTATTGCGGAAATATAAAATAATAGGTATTGACCAACTGAACTTCAGTGATACTGAACGAACGAGAGTCAGTAGCAAAAACAAACTGTTCGAGAAAGTTCGTTTAGTGTCACAATAGTTCGTCGTCATGCAAAATAAACAATAATTTATATTAAGAAAGCTGTCGTTTTTTAGTTACAACTTAATTAAGTTTATGTAATTGCTACCTGCTGGCTGATAACTGTACGTAGCTAATGCATGAGTATATATATATATTTATGTTTAAGCAAAATGAGAAAACAAAACACAGTAGTTATAGTAAATTTTTAAAGAATTTTAGCACTAGCCTTGTCTTCATTGATATTTTTGCTTAGTCACCTTTTCCTAATTATTGAAATGCCACCGCCTCTCAATAGTGTATAGCCTTACCTCGCGAGACTCCTGCCTTCCTCTTAGCCACGTTTGGCGGTTGGCACACAATCCTTAAGGCAAGGGACCTCTTTTTAAAAATTGTGCTGCCTGCAATGTGAGGAGAAGTTGCTAGTTGAGATTTGGTTTTAATTTTTCTTAATCTCAACTTAAAACATTGCCATTCCTCTCTAACCTCAGATGAATCTACCAAATCTAAAGAAGTTTTGAACTGTTCTAATGTCGAATCTTGCTCACGTGAAGTATCTTTAAAAGTATCCTGTAGAGGAGAGTCAATTATGTCTACTTCCACCTGCACAAGATCTTATCTGGAAACTACTTGCTCCATATCAGTAGCTTCAGGTGGATCATTCACAAAAGAAGATATACAGTCACAGTTACTTTCTGTTGTTTTGAAATCCTCGAAGAATTCAACCGCAGGCACTTTTTCTTCTCCGACTATTACAACAGCAAGATATCAGCGCTGTGAAGAGCAGTTGCAGAAGTTCTGTGGATGACGGAAAGCGCTGTATTGCGAGCATGGAACTTGGTGCTTGCATGCACGACCTGTCGATCCACCAGGGCAAGTGCAAATTCCAATTGTGAGATCTACCTTGTACACAGCTTCCTCTGTTGAGCTCAGCATTTCAAATGTGCACTTTTCAGCCTCCTCAGTCTGCGAGATGGCAGTCAACGAAATGGTGCTAGCATTATTTTGCGTGTTGTTTTTCTTTAGCGAAAAATCCAGA
Organism: Platorchestia sp. MABIK; assembly: GCA_014220935.1. Lineage (NCBI taxonomy): Eukaryota > Metazoa > Arthropoda > Malacostraca > Amphipoda > Talitridae > Platorchestia > Platorchestia sp. MABIK. The sequence goes on along the minus strand of JACJUY010001485.1, from coordinate 62,032 downwards.
AGGCGCTGTTTGAGGTAGTGGTTGATAGGCCTCAGCCATGACAACTAGCAGCACTGCAGAGATGTAGACCTTGTTTCGTGAACTAAATATTAAAATTAGCTAAAAGAGACAGTGGATAGAACACCTGTATAGTGAAGAGAAGGACAACTTGAAATACTAGATCATAGCATGACGACGAAATATTGTGACACAAAACATCTGTTTTTGCTGTTGACTTTCCAGTTAGTTCGTTCAGTGTCCCATGAGTTCAGTCGCTCAATTTCAATCATTTTAAATTTCCGCAACAGAATTAAATACTAAAAGAATTCTCTCAACTTATCGTGACGAAAATTACAGGAGCAATACAGAATTGTATAATTTGGAATATTGTTGTCTTTTTATCTAAATAATCATGTACTTTCGATTTAGAATGATCTGTAGAATGATGGTAGGTGGTTTGCATTACAGGTGGTCGTGATAAAATGGGGGCAGCACCTAGCGTTTGCACCGTACGCGACCAGGCACCCACACGGAAGGGCTGGGAGAACAACGCCATCTCAGAGACGTCCGAGGTAGTGGGGGAATTTTTTCCAATAATTTTCTAGATCAAATAAAGGCGGTTGAAATTGAAATCAACATTTGTTGAATACCTGTTTTGCATCAACTCCAATATACATCAGTGGTGATTTGAAATAACCATTTATTGTGAGACTTATCATCATAGTTGTCTCGTTGTCTCTAATGAAGTAGACAATTTAAGTGTTTTTACTGTAACATTCATCAGCATTGCAGACGATAAAATTCAGACCGGGTGTACACGAAGGGCATCCACTAGATGCGTTTGATGATCGATGACACACAATAGGCTATCTGATCGCTGGTGCCCATTCTCGCGCATTTTCGCAAGTAATTGTAGGCAGACCTTTTTTGTCTGCAGTTAAAAAGCGTTTGATGCAGTGCACTGTGAGTAGTAGAATGAATACATGTCCAGAAAAATTAGATTGGAGATCGTATCGCAAATTCAGAGCCTATTCTCTTTCTGAGCTCTACATACTGGCATTTGTTGCTTCTGAAGTCTGTGGAAAAGGGGAATGAATTATGAGGAATGCGCCGATTCAATAGTGTTAAATTTTTGAGAGCCTGTCATACTCATACTTTTGAATGGAGCCCTCCCTTTGTTGTTTCCTCTGACGTAAGTTCACCGACCGCTACAGGTGGGAAGATTAATACTGATTGTTTCGACAATGCTGTTACTTTTTTGCACCTGAAAATAAAAGAATTCGAAACGTTCAAGTTCCCGCATAATTTCAAGTGAAATTCTGTTTTATGATTGTTCATCCAAGTAGTCATTGAGATCACAAAAGACAACATTTTTGTAGTGAAATATCTTATATCTTATAATTATGCAATGTGTTGCCAGTGTTGCTAGGCCAGTTTAGGTAAAGCACGGAAAGCAGCGATAGACGTTGGAATGTCAGACCGTTAAGCCGAGCGTCGCGTAAGCGTGAGAACGAGCCGCGCACAAGCGTNGGTTTAAAATGCTGTCTTCATAACCATGAAGATTCGAGAATGTTCTAGAAGGAACGAAGTGGAACGCATAGAAGCAGGACACAAGAAGAATCGTGAGGATTTTTCTCTCTGTGACATAACAGAAGAGGTGCACGGATTTGGAGTGCGAGGCTGGGGTGCCGGCATGTTCGCCGGCACACCCCGGCATTTCAACAATTCAGTATAAACCCCTTTGGAGCGTCAAGATTTGCAAAAAACAAAGACCCTTGGCGGTGCAAGTGTACGATGATGAGATCTAAGAGAGTTCTTTTTCTCTCAGTTGCGCGACAAGAGAGACTCGGGTTTTGTGACACGCCGGGGAACGGCTGCTGCCGGTGTTCCCGGCAGAGGAGCAACTCAAAATTAAGTAACCAAACCTAATGCTAATTTGGTGAGAACGCAGCATCGTCTTCAGATTTACGTCGGTGAACGCCACGGATGAGAAAGAAGATGGCGAGTGACACAGCAGGCCAATTACTCAACCGGAAGAATTTATGGAGAATTCTACGACAACTCCGAGCCCGCAAGAAAACTCCAGCACCGGCATCACGCCGATTGAAACGCACAGCTTCAAAGTCTACAGCAGGCCAGGTGCCACTCGTCCTGCAGTGGTCGAGCTTCCTCCCCCGGCACCCAGCGCTCAAATTTGTGAACCCAGATTGCAGCGCCACCGGTCGTCAGCATCGGTATACGTGCATGCAGGAACCGCGGAAACGGCTTCGTCAACCCTGCGTATGAGTGGGAGCGGAGCTACAAAAAAAACTCGAACGACGCATCGCAGAAGAGCTAGGGTGATTTTGTGGTATTGAGGATTCAATACAGTGATTACAAGGGTGCAAGTTGGAAACAAGAAGTACATAGAAAAAGTGTTGTGAAGGGAAGAGTACCCCCTAAATGTCAAATTTTCTTCAGATTTAGATTTTAGCTCCTATAGAAAGTGTAAAATATCAGGTACAACTTGTGAAAAAATGAAGATCGTAGATTCATTGGTTCCTGAGCAATGGG
>JACJUY010001485.1:46250-59162 GCA_014220935.1 Platorchestia sp. MABIK | reverse complement strand
GTTCGATAACCATTCTTGATCAAAAGTTGTGACGTCATAAATACAAAATTTGACGAAAGAAGACTTGCCTTGGAATTTATTTTTTTTTTTTTTCTTGAGGTTTGAAGAATGCATAGTTAGTTTTTGAAATCTACAAGTATTTCTGCATTCAATGACACCAAAATCATCACTGTAGCTTGAAAACTGTAGGAGAAGATGCATTTTGAATAACCTCCCCAAAAATCTCGTTTTCTATGAATATCTCGTTTTCTATGGGGAAAATGGCATCTTTTTATAGAAGACAAATGATTCTTAATTGCATTTCCTAACTGTATATCAAATTTCATTTCTCTAGGTTCAATATTGAAAAAAAACTTCCAAAAGGGGTACTCTTTCCTTCATGAAATGGCGCGCTATCCAGAGTGATTTTGATTTGTTTTGTTTATTGTGTTGTTGAGAGTTTCACGTTGTGCGTAGCGCAAAGTGTTCCGCATTTTAACACCTTGTGTGAGTCAAGGGTTTTATTGTCTTTATATTGTCCCCATTTTTACTTTGTGCGTACGCTAGCCCAGCTATTGATTATTTTAATGCTGGTTTATTGTGAGTAGATCTTCTTTTGATAGTTGTCATGAAAATTTTCGTTGCTGGCGCTTATCACAAAACGAAGCGCACGTTTATCAGTTTGTGTGCTTTAACTCGCGTGTTCAACGGAAAAATAAAAATATGTTTAATCTTTCAAATTTTGTCGTTATTATCCATGCTGATAAATTAAGGTAAAGTCGTGGTGCACTATGCGAACACTGCTATTTCTAATTTCTTTCTTTCCTGTCCCCCTCTCTTTCTGTGTATTTTTCTCTCCTTTACTTTTTCCGTTTCCCCTCTGAGTGTCGAGGTTGAGATTCCTCAATCGGTAACGAGAGGCCGAAAGGCCCAGCCTCGTATCGTAACATTTTGGTACAGTAAAAACTAATCTTTTACAATTGCTCGATTAACAGGTACTTGCGTCTTGAACGAATCATCTGCTCAATAAACTTTTCATCACAATATAAAGTTCTTAAAGGACAATGGAGCCTATGTTGAGGACTCTCCACCTACACCAATTAACTTAATTGTTACTCTAAGTTGATTACTCGAAAGAACTGAATACTCTAAACATCATTCCAGTATTACAGCCGATCTTGGCTCATATGACGCTTGCTGCCGATGTGACATCTCACAGTAAGTTGAAAACGCAGTGGTAGCTATTCCGCCAAAACTGGTAGCGCTTTGATTAAAGAGTTCGAAAAACCATGTTTGAACGAGCAATTCACTAAAGCATATGTGTAAGAGCGTCCTTTATTTTAAGCTTGAACTAAATGACACCGTACTGTAACGCGACTTTTTTCTTAATTAAAGCCAGCTATTTTTAAATGATCATTTTAACGTATGTGTCTTCCGTTACGGGAGTTATTGCTCGAAAAAAAACGCATAAGATAAGAGATGAAGAGATAAAGTTTCATAATTTTTCAAATATTTTGTTCATTGTGCCAAAACTGAATGAGATAACCGGCCGCAACCTACGCCATTTCATTATGGTTTACCTGCGCAGCTGCAACACAGCAGTGCCAGTGGCGGCCACAGCGTCTGAGAAAATCGAAGCGCATGCACTGCAGACGCTCAAAAATAACAAAAAAATAAATATAAAAGCGAATGAAAGTTTTGATGGAAGATTCTTTATTCCATTTTAATTTATTGGTAAAGTTTGTTTGTGTGTGTTCAGAATTTTCTCTCTTAACTAATGTATTTAAAGTCAGTTCTCGATGTTGCTGTAGATAAATATTTACCGCAAACTTTTACGATAATCTGAATTGTCAGTGGGGCCCCTGTGTCTAAATGTTTCATTTTTTCTAATTTTAAGAGAAATTCCTTGAATAGGTAGGTCATTGTTAATTTTCTATGGCGAACCACAACACTTCATTAGATCCAGAAGGTGAAGGACCAGAGTGGGACTGCAAGAGGTTGAAAAATGCGATTAAGACGATAATAAAAGAGTTTGAATTGAATTATTGAATGCTTAAGATGATGCAAAAGCCCACACTAATTTGGTAAATGCGAAAGAAAGTGCCTAAGTGTGAGAGGCTCTATGATGGTAGTTTTGGAAGTCAACTCTTGTTTGCTGTGAGGTGTAAGGCATTGCGTGTGAATAAACGCATCTGGAGGTGGCATGAGAATAATCATAGATTATGTCGGCAGTGTGATAGGGGAGTGGAGGAAACAATTGAATATTTTGTGCTGGAATGTAGTAAGTATGAGCAAGAGAGAGAGAGAGAGAGTTTCATGAATATGGTATTTGAGCAGTATGGAGTAAATGAGTTGTATAGCAGATGTGCTGAAGATGACTGTGGTCTGAGATCAGGACCACAGGATTGGATTAGGATTGGATCAGGAGGATTGGATCAGGAGTGTAATTTGCAGGATTGGATCAGGAGTGTAATTTATCCATAATTCATTCAATGGAAATTTTTCTTGTACGTGCCTGGAATAAGAGACAGTGACTGGAATGAGTTAGTCCTGTTGAGCGGGCTGTAGTGACCCACCATGCTTGAGGATGATTTTTGACGTACTGGTTATCCCAGTGACGCCGTCCTATTGTAGCTTGTGACAAGGATTGGTGAATCCTGAGTAGTCCATTGGACAAGTCTGGTACACAGGCACTGAATTCTGTGTGTGAATGTTGTGAGAATTGCGGAGAGAACTGTAGGCCGTTACAAAGGCCCCGATGCTGTCGGCCCTCACTTTCAAGTTCAAGTTCAAGTAATCATGATTCTCTGAAATCGGCAGTAATAGCAGATGCTGGGGATTTTTTTTAGTGGAACTAGATGTTCTACGAGTTATTCCTCCCCAAAGGCAACGTTGAAACCCAGTAGCCTTAAATCAGCAGAGCTCTTTCAATAACTATCACTAGCTTACTCATTTTTGACCGTCGTCTGTCTCTATTCACGGAAGATCTAAATCATCACGACCAAATTTGAATGTACTGATTTGTTACTTCGGGCTCGTTATTGATGATGAGAAGCGTACTCTAAGTACACTATAAAACGCGAGCGGACACCATGGGCCCCGCTTCATGACAAGAAGCAGCAAGCCGGCTGCGCTATTTTACATGACCTGCTCAGCCATCTTCGGATGCTTTTCTGAAGTCAAATGAGAGAGTTCGACTCCCTACGGATGAAAAATTAAAGCAGCTAGCAAGTTATAGTAGGTCAAATCGGTGTATTTTGAACGTTGATCAGTTCAGCGTGCTTAGGTGTTCATCAGATCGGTGTGGTTTGAGTGTACTGCATCCTAAATCGAGGTCATTTGAGTAGCACAAATCATTGTGTCTTGAGTGTAGATCAGATTGGTGTGTTTGAGAGTAGATCAAATAGTTGGTGTGCGTATATATCATATCGGTTGGTTGTGTGAGTGTAGATCAGATCGACGTGTGGTGTAGGTCAGGGGTTCTCAAAGTGAGTTCCGCGGATCCCCACGGGTCCCTGGCCCTATGACAGGGGGTCCGCAAAATTTACCGAATTTAACACTGGATACATGTATATATATATATATATATTCAATGGATACATATTTGTATTTTCCTGAAGGGAACACATGTGAGGAGGTCCTCAACTTAATTTCTGTAATAGAAGTGGTCCCTGTTTGAAAATAGTTTGAGAACCCCTGGTGTAGGTAATGATCACATTGCTGTGGTGTGAGAACTGATTAAATCGGCTTCGTGTGAGTGTACATCGTTGCGGTGTGGTATGAATGTGTCTCAGACCAGGAGTTGTTGAAGTAGGTGAGGGAGTTCGAACAACCACATTACGATACTATTTCCACCAGTAGAAGGATTTAATTGGTACATTCACTTTTTGCAATGCACCCTCTGTTCGTGCATTGCGGAAAGTGGCTAGGGTTTGCGCTTGGAGACGGCGCGACGTCGTGTTCGATTTCATTGAGTGGATATCTACGACAACTATTTAAAGTTCACATTGATTAGAATGGGAGTACACCATTCGTCGAGTCGTTCACCGTTTGATTTTTCATCCAGTGTGATCAACAAGCGCCACCAAAGTTTGATCTGTGACAGTTTCATGGGCCCTTAAAATACACTCTCATTTTTTAATCGTTTTCTAATGACCTTCTCCCCTGAGGCTTTTCCGACAGCTTTTGTCTGATTTGGCATCAGGTTCAAGTTTCTCGCACTTCCTTATTTCATCAATCTTTCTAATACCAAATAGTGTTTCTTCGGGCGACCTGTGGATATTTGCAAATCTACGAATCAGTTTTTTACACCGTTTCGTAATGAAAGTCTTACTACAGAGCAATTCACTTCTAATGGCACTTTGGAAAATGCCACCTAATTGTTATACGACAGTTCTACTCATTCAAAATGCGAAAAAAATTCTTTTATCTTATCAGAACAATAGAAGTTAATGCTTGAAAGGTTATGCGAAGTCAACTAGTATTTTAATGGCTTTAACTGATTGTTCATTTTCTATGAACGGCACGTCTTTCAAACAAAGACCGGATTACTCTGAACGGTCAAAAAAAAAAATTTTCGCTTGATATAAATCAGTAGTTACAGCTTTTATGTTCTGCTATAGGAAAGAATATTTCTTGAACAATTGTAAATTTTTTGCGAAAAATAACCTCCCGAATTAAAGAAAAAAGTCACTTGCCACAAATATAGTGAGAGACCTCCACGAGAGCGAATAATGACGCCAATTCTATGCGGCATTGAATCTATGTCTCCTTATTTCTATCTATAGGTGTCCATCGGTTTAATCAGGTTAATTTTAAACACTCGTGCATCAATTGATGTAATAAACATGCAGCGTGTGGTGAATCTTTTCGATATTTGTCAGGTTTATTTTAACCCACTCATACATAATATGATCTCGTACTGCAGCCACAGTGTGGTGGATCCACTCCACTTGTCCTAGATGGTCCCACAAATTCTATATTTGACTTAGGTATGAGGAATCACTTGGCGGATCTGGAATAACTGTTTCGTTAGTAATACAATTAATAGTTTTTAGCGTAATGCAACCGACAGCTGTAATTCTAGAAAATGAGAAAAGCAACATACCTTTCTCAATTTAAACACTGTACAAATAACAAAAATTAGTTATCCAGCAGATCGACGTAGCCATGATGGATCAGTTTAGCGCATGCTTCAAATAAGAACCCATTTCTGCGTTGTTGAGACAGCTCCAGAACATTACACACCCATCTCTTACTTGTATCGATCCTGGTTCACATGCTTCATTGAAGGTTGCACTAGATGCCTGATAAACAAGGTGTTGTGCATCATTGGTGTAGAAGAAGAATAGTGATTCATCTGACCACCTAACTCTTCTTCACTTCTTTAAAGTCCAGTGTGCGTGTGCTCTGTCCCTGTTTGAGTGAGTGCTTGGGAAGGCATGATTTAAAATCGATCATATACGGGTACATACACGGGGACAAATACCCATTGCATTGAGTTTTTTGTGAAAATATCGTTCAGAAACAGCAATTGAAATGCCGTAATTGACATCCAGCAGTAGTTTCATCCCTGATACACAGCAATTTCGGCCAAATATTTAGATGGCATGGCACCCGTTAAAACTTTCTTTTAACCACAGTTTGCCTTGAATTACCCGTGTGTACCGGATTGTTTCCATAATATTGTCAGAACCGCACAACAGTGAGGCGAGAAATACGAGCGAATTCAGCTACTATCATTACTGTATTCCCCTCAACCCGGCCTAATGTACAGCCAATTTTTAACGTTCCAAGACGTCGTCCTTTTGTGCCATCGTTGTGGTGTAACTTCGAAACAAGTCATTTACAAACCAGTCTGAATGTAGACTGATGCCTGTTAAGTCGTAACTCCGTGTATCTGACTAAAACTTTGGTCTCAGCTTTGAACAACGATTGACGAACTCATTGTCAAGGCCAAGGTTGGGAAGATCCCCAAGAATTTTAATTTTGAGGATGTGCAGCCTTATCTCCCAACTGAACGAAATCCTCGGCTAATGAGACACATGTGAACACTTAATTTTTTGACAATAAAGGGAAAACAAACTTATCTAAGACTGATTAGAACTCGTGAGTTGAACTTATTTAGTTCAGAAAGCAACTCTTGGTGAGTCAGGCGGGATAAATGCTAGGAATGGCGAAGGCAACATCGGGCAAGGCAACATGAAGCTTAGTAGGTGACGAGGTAGCGACACAGCAGTACTGGGTCTAACTGCGGTGAGTATAAAGCAGCTCAAGTGTGGCTCCACCGGGGTCAGGAGGACATCCAGCCTGCGGGTACACCATCAATGAAGCATGGCTAGCGAGATCATCAACACTGTTGGGGAAGAAGAGAGAGAAGAAATTTAAGAGCGGACACGATTAGCTAGCAAAACCATCGAAAGGCACAAAAACTATGGGAACACAGGATAATCGGAAACACAGGATTATCGGGAACACAGGATTATCGGGAACACAGGATTATCTGGAACACAGGGTTATCGGGAAAACAGGATTATCAGGAACACTGGATTATCGGGAACACAGGATTATCGGGAACACTGGATTATCGGGAACACAGGATTATCGGGAACACTGGATTATCGGGAACACAGGATTATCGGGAACACTGGATTATCGGGAACACAGGATTATCGGGAACACAGGATTATCGGGAACACAGGATTACACTCACTTGCTAGAAATAGAGACCTATAAAATTTATAATCAGCTAGTTCTCCAGGGTTCTACGAGGTGGCACTGCAGAGAAAAATATAAAAAAACAATCTTCGAACAAGCTAAAGGCTAAGATTATACGAGCTATTCATTACAGTAAGGAGGAACTCAGGAGAGAGCTCCATCCCCCCTCATAGCGAGTAAAATCTACAATTCAAAAACCGTTTGCTCTCTTCTTTCAAACGTACGGTTTAAGAGGACCGGACGCAGGCGAAATATTGTCGCCCCTACACTCATTAGGTAAGCTGAACTCGAAAAACGTAATGGGAATTTTTTTTTTTCTAGAAGCCGATTTCAATCACAAACAATAATGTACTTTTACTTTTTTTTTGACTGGTAGTATGACTTAAACTGCCAATGCTATGATGACGGCTCTTACTTACAGTGTGAACAGTTGACGCTAAAGTTGAGTAAATAGACTCAATGACTCAAGCATGGATATCAAAACCAAAACTATATTGCGTTCAATGTTCAGCATTAACGCGATAATTGACTGCATGAAAAAGCTGTGCTCAGACAGACGTTTACTGCGACACATGCGCAAGCAGCCTCGTGCTGTCCCTATGGCAACTGATCACGTAGGATGAAAGAAGAAACTTTACAGAAGTTTTAATTTTCAAAAGGACTGATTGAGACCACTGAGTATAACAGCGAGCTATTTGTGAAGAATGAATGGGAGCGTTGTGTTTCAAAATATTAAGTTTATGTAGCAAATTGCTGGGCAGTCAAGTAATGCAAGTCCGTTGCCAATGCGTGGAAGGAAATGTTTGAATATTTTCCTGCATCTAGCGATTAGGAAATACTTCAATGACGGCAGGCATGTGCAATGGAAGTAAGGAAAGTTGACTTTTCTAAATGTTGGCGTTATTGCGTGCAATTTTTTCAAACAATCAGCCTATTTTTTTCATTTTCAGGCGTTTGTAGCGCCGCACATCGGAGCGCAAGAGTTCAGTTTTGTGTGGGAACAAATGCTCGAGAAGAAATAATATTTTAACACACTTGTGAGTAAATTATTGCTCGAGCTCGTAAGGCTCTGACATATTTCTACTTAAATCTGAATCCCTTCGCTTTTCTGTTTTTTATTGCAACTTATTACACATGTATGGGTGCTGAACTTACTGAAAAATTTCGAGCATGAAATGGGCAAGAAATTTGTTCTTATTACACAATCATTTTTTCTTCTTGTCATGTTGATGAGCATTTAAGTGACTTTGTGAGATGGGAATACGCAGTAAAAATTTTCAAAGCCTTATATTTTTTCTCGATTACTGCAGGAGCGTAAAAGTAGCCAACCTACGGCCTTAACCATACAATCATAATTGTTAATTAAACATTAATATTCGTTAAGAACATGAAAGAATGCTACATCTATTTCGCACAAGGTTTCGGTTTGGTATAACAATATTTGCTAGCTACATCTCTCGTTCGTGTTTGCTAAAATTTGATTCGGCTTTTATTATCGTCGTGTACTAGTGTCAGCCAAATAAACAAATCTCGTGTCGTGGTCTTGTACTAGTGTACACGACCAGTCAAAAATGGCGGGATTCAATATTTTCTTTAGATAAACCTCCCAGATGGGGATAAAAAACAAATACGAGTATATCTATCCTAATAGAAGCCGCGATTAAAATATTCTTCTACTTGTGCACTGGTGAAACTCGTATCACAGATACGTTCATTAAGCATCCTCTAGGAGCGTGAAAGAGAGGCGGACCAAACAAGAGAGCGAAAACTGTGTATTATTATTCACTTTTAAGCATTATTTATTACTAGTGCATACGCCCGTCAAAAATGACAGGATTCTAAATTTTCCTTATAATTTCTTTACAGATGTGAATGACAAACAAAGGTACCCATCCTAATGGTACCCGTTAAAAAAAACGGATTTCATCATCATACATTTCAAAGTTGTATATCGTTAATGATTACATTTTGGGTGACTAAAATTCATGCGATTAAGACCAAAAAATTTACTGCAGCAGAATAAAACAAAATATATGCTCGGTATGTATAGAGTACAATATGAACACATCACTATTATAAAAGTAGCCGCGTCCGTCCGTTCGTCCCTCCGTCCGTGTGACCTCCTCTTGAGTATGGTATCTACAATACGCAATCGGCTTATTTTTAGAATAGAAATTTTCTATGGAGCTTTCTCTGTTGAAATTCATAATGTCGCTTTGGTATTTTTAATTGAAAATGCAAAAAGAAATATTTTAAATTCGTTCGACCAGTAACCTGGCTACCACTGGGTATAAGGCCCAAGATTTTGGAACTTGAGTAATTGTTTTCGAAATAGTGATTTTCTTGAGAAGCTTTGAAGAGATAATAGACGACATTTCACTGTAAAATTCCGGCAAAAGAGGCCACCAAAGATAAAAATGTGTCCAACCGCAAGAGAGAAGTAGCAAGACTCTGACAGCAAGAAAAACATCGAAGACGGTCGGATGAAATGGCAAGACGATACAATGTTGCTCGCCAACGAAAGCTAGAGCTAAATTGACCCTTGACCGGCGTTTGGAAATTCTACGGAATAATGCAGAGCAACACCGAGTAGCTAAAGAGAGCTTACCACATGAAAGAAGCGAGGAAATTCTTCGTCATAGCGCTGGACAACATTGAGTGGCACGAGAGCATTCAACTCAAGAAAGGGGTGAAATTCTTCAGACTAATGCCGAACAGCATCGACTTGCACAAGCGAATTTAACTCAAGAACGATGGGATAAAATTTTTCAGATTAATGCCGCCCAGCACGTGTGCACTAGTTATTCTTAAAATGAAGCGCTCGGAAAACAAAAAATCAGTAAAATGATTGTTTCAGATCGACCATACGGTATCTTCCGGGTAATCGCTCCTGGATACCAGTACAGTTTTAAGAAGGAAGAGAGGCCGCATGGAGCACAGCATACAATGCGAACAGAAAGCTTCATTGTATCTCGCAAAACAATCTTTGTAACCAACACTCTTTTTCTCCAACCATGCAATTATCAGCTAATATTTTGAGATTATTTCTGTTGCGTGTTCTACTGAGAGCCACGTACAACTGGCAATGACTAAATACAGGCGAGGGCAAGTATAGGCCCACATTGTTGAAGCTTTGTCCATGTAACTTGTTTACTGTCATGGCAAAGGCTGTGATCACTGGGAATTGTTTGCGGGTCATTTTGAAAGGTAGAGTCGTGTCGCTTGGTGTTAAATCAATTCTGGGTATGAATGCTTCTTCTCCCTTCTTGCTACCATTTATTATTTTGTCATGAAAATACAGCTCATTGAGTGATACAATAAGCAGGCGTGGTCCATCGAGTAATCCTTTTCGTGGGTTCAAATTACGTAGAAGCAGTAAGAATGCACCTTTCTTAAACTTGAGATGATGGGGAGGCATTCCAGACGGAGTTTGAGAATTTAGCAATTCCATTGGGTAGTTTACCTTATTTTCAACGTTATCATCTCCTATTGAATCTACGCTGGTGAAGTATATGTTTTCCCCTGTAATTAGATCCAGAACATTGTTGTTCAATTGAATAGCATCTTTATTTTTGAGGTAAGGATGATTTTCCTTGTCACAGCTTCGATCGCCTCATTAGTATCAAGTTTGAGCGAATTGCTGAAGATGTCCTGCACAATATAGCCTGATGATTGCATTTCTCGTGGGATCTCAACTAAGTCATTACCCAGCTCTTCAGCTTCAGATATCGTTCCATTTCTGATTGAAAAATGCCATGTGTTAAACTCCTATTGATTTTCAGTGCTCATATTTTCTGTTAATGACAGTTTTGTTCTAACCACCAGAGATTTGATTGTTTAATTGAGAATTCAATTATTGCTGTACTTGATGCTCTGGGAATAACTGGAGCTGTTTGCCTAAAATCACATACTAAAAGCAAAACATTTCCACCAAACGCCCTTTGTGAATTCATTATTTCTCTCAGTAGATTGTTTATTACTCTGAGAGCATGGCATGATAGCATGGAAGCCTCATCAATGATAATTAAGGACGATGTTTTTATGTTTTCAGACACCGGAGAAGGTATTCTCATCATTGATGTTGAAGATTCCAACATAGGGATAGGGAGCTTGAATCCACTGTGGACAGTTCGTCCATTTCTTAGCAGATCAGCAGCAATTCCTGTAGTAGCATATGTTAAAACCCGTTTGTTTTGTGCATTTAAATACTTGGATATTACAGTGTACAAGTAAGTTTTGCTTGTGCCTCCAGGACCATCGAGAAAGAAAAATTCTTCTCTCTCCCTTCATGGTTTATCGCCAAAATAACTTCATCAAATGCAACTCTTTGCCTATCGTTCAAAGTAGATATCAGAGCTTCAGGAACGATTTGATTATCGTGCACTTGACCTTAAACTTCCAATAATGGAGTTGGAACTGGCAAATGAAGGTCCTGACAGTTCAAACCAAGCAGTGACAGTGTCGTCTGTATTTTCATTCAGTGGCTTTTGTATAGCAGTACCTCTGTTTTCTTGGAGCTAAAAGTCTTCAATGAGTTGATCTTTGAATTGATGAAATAACTCAAATGGATTAGCAGGAGTGTTGAAGACGCAACTAAGTGCAAACAACTCTCTCAGCTGTCTTGGTATATGCAACTGCGAGGCTTCTGTCATGCATCTGTACCACTCAGTGTCATACTTTAGTAAATTACGATGCAGTGTTGCTTCTTTGAATGTGAGATATTCGGTTCCATTGACTTCTCTCAGTTGAGAAAACCTCGATACACCTTTTGCATGGAGCAGTAATATTCTCAGACAAAGCCTCTCAATATCTTTAGGGCTTACAGTGTGTATTCTGGTGATGATGTCATTAGCTCCTCTTTGTCTTGGTTGCCATTATGTTGTTAGCTTATTGAACACATAGTGATTTGGTATCTCCGTGTAATGCAAATTCCTTGTATTAACATTATATTGATTTAGAATAAACCATGCTGGTAATTGAGTGTTGCGCTGCTGAGCTCTGTTCAGGGCCTGTCTTTCCTCTCCAGGCCAGAAGCACACGGGCTGTTGTTGTTCAAGATGAACAGGCATCTGAATAACTGAATGCGATCTGTCGTGCATTTTAAACTCATGCAGACGCCACATTCCTTCAGGAGCACTGACGTATCGGGCATCAAGATGCTGTTGGACATCATCATATACTATCCTTTAGTCCCTCTGATTTTCTGCAATCTTTACATGTATTGAGTCATAACCTTAATATATTTATTTGTAAATATACTTTACTGATGAAATGGAGGAACGAATCTCAATGTTGATGTGACAATTGTATTTCTCGCAAAAAAATTGATGTATGGTGCAACAAATCTATTATTGACCTGACAGTTTTCAATTTGAATAGTAGGCCCAGGAACACGTCTGGAAGAAGGATAGCCATTTGTATTTATTTTGGTTGTCATCTCAAAATCGTTTGGGAACAGTTTTTTGTAGGAATCATTTTCCATGCAAACAGAGTTGGGGTTCATTTCCCCACATGTTCCATGAATCATACACTTTTTATGATTTCATATAACTCAGCCTCTTTACGTTGATTTAGAACTTCGGCACAGACTAATTCATCAATTTTATCACGCTGATTTGGTCTATCTTCTTGTTCTAAAATCGCTAACATGTGAGCATGAGGTAATCCTCTTCTCTGAAACTCAATTGTGTAGCAAAAAGCAAGAACCTTCCCTAATTTATGCTTCTTTGTAATATCATCAACAAGTTCTTGAAGTTTTAAATTGGAAACTCTTGCAACTGAGTCAGGTCTATCAGAAGCAGTCTGCCCTGGTTGAAGGTCGTTCTTGATCTCAGGCCAGTTGACATTACATGTCATGGTGATAAATAAATCAGGGGAACCAAATTGTCTTACTATTGCCAATTCGTCATGATATCTCTCATGCATATTTCTCGGAGACCCTTGGAACGATGATGGCAGTATAATAAGTACGTCCTATTGGCACATTATAATCGCCTGCTATTCCATTCAAGTGGTCAGCCAGTCCACGATATTCCTCAACTTTCAATTGATTCTGTTGAGATTTTAAGAAGTTTAGGTTATTTGTTTCTACTTGTAGAAATGAATCTACAGTCCACTGTTGGAATTATTTTCCTCCATGCAAAATTGGGTTAAAGTCGCCATCTCTGAAAGCTGTTCGCGATATTTTGTGTTGGAGCATTGTCACATTTCTTCAGC
>JACJUY010001485.1:26481-36552 GCA_014220935.1 Platorchestia sp. MABIK | reverse complement strand
ATACTTCGACTGCGGCAGGTAAAACTGAAGTTTATAGTTCAGTTCAAATTTAATGTCAATTTTAGTTAGCAATGTTGAAAATACAAAACAATGACTGGATCGTGTTTACATTTAGTTTTAAAAAAGAATTTTTTTGATTTGAGTTTGTGGCTACTAGTTAGTCAGCAGTATAATGAAAACTCCATCAGTGACCAAATATGGCTCATGTCGCTATTAAAGTGTCAATAAAATGAACTATTCAGGCTGAGGTACAATATATTCCCTTAGCTGGAATTTCACGCATCACATAGAACAAGGCTGCAATTTTTGAGTGTAACCGTTTAATTTTGGATGATCTCGCGCCCCACGATTTCTTCTTGTTTCCCGGACTTGAATCAGCGCCAAAATTACCGTTTTGAGTCAGTTGAGGCAATTAAGCCAAATTTGCCGGCGAGGCTGGGCGGAACTGCCAAAACTCCATTATCAACAAACCTAAGAAAAACGGCCTCGCCTTTGTACGAATGAAATCAGAACATTCGAAGTAGCAGGAGCCGTCGAGTGTTAGTGGGATTGAAATGATTTCTATGACGCGGTTGTGAACTTTCAAGTTTTCTTTAATGTTACCATTCAGCGCGTGTACTAACTAGAAAAAATTTTGCCGTATTTGAAATTGTACCGGTTAGTTTTTACTAAAACTGATTTTATTTCGAAGTTTTACGTAGCTGAATCTTGTGAAATACTCAAAGGTTGAAGGCCGCTTCACCAGATTGAGTAACTTTCAGCGGGATGCCACTCTTGTATCTATGGGAATTAGCACTCCCATGTGTAAAATGAGAGGTCCCGAGCTGAAAGTTAGGTAGGCCTATTTTTGTTGATAAAGAGTAGGTTTTTTACTTTATTGAGGACCATCTTTTTCGATTCACTGCTGTTCTGTTTTTCAGCACCTCTTTCTTCTTCAATTTTTTTCTCGCTTTAGAACCTTCCTTCTCAACATTCTGTTTCTTTGCGCTGGGAATCTTGCGAAGGAACACTCTTTGTGCATTGATTCCATGTTTCTTGAAATCCATACTAAATGGTGCCTCCATCCGTCTACTCAATCCTTTTTTGGGGTGAAGAAGACTGAAACTAACTTATAATTCAATCTAAACAAATCAGATTGCGCAGCAGTGCTATTTTTAGTAACTCATGTCTTTCTCCATCATGGTGAGATTTCTTCTTATTTTAGCATTATTATTCTTATAATGTCTCTTCTACATTCATAGATAATTTGTATAATGTTACAATCTCTTCTTTACTTTATACATCGATTATTCTTATATTGTCATTGCTCGTTTTCGTTATTCATTGTTCCACTTTATAATGCTACCGTCCGTTCTCTAGTGCATTCATATAAACTCTGGTCAGTTGTCATCAAAACTTCATTTTCTTGTTCTTGTTTGATGGGGTGGGAATTGAATTTTATTGAAGAATCTAATGACCACCATGGTCAACTCTAGCTTTATGATTCTTTGAAAGAATATGATGCTAGCTGTCATTCTCCTATCACGCAGATCATACCTTTAGAGTTATAGGTTTTATTCCATCATTTTAACATAAGAAATGAAAACAAATCGGAAACGGTATCATCTAGAGCAGCATTGGCTATTGTTTGCAATTGCAGATCCCTCAGGGGGATACGGCCATTGTATCTATGGGAATTAGCGCTCCCAGGGGGACAATGTGAGGGCCCGAGCTAATGGTTAGGTAGGCTTTCCTTTTGTTATAACAACATAGGTTTTTGTTTTGTTACGGACCAACTTTGTTTCGGTTCACTGCTGTCCTGTTTCTTCAACACCTACTACTTTCTCCTTCAACTCTGATCTTGTTTCATGAACTTCTTTCTCATCTTACTGTTTCTATGCCCTTTCTGTATAGATTCCACATTCCCTTAACTCCATTCTAAATGGTGCCTTCTTCCTTCCTCTCTTTGGATCTCATTTGTTGAGGATAAGGAGGCTTAAACTAACTAACAATCTAATCTAATCTAGTAATTGCAGAAAGATTAAGTTGTCTCTTGCAACAAATCTAGAGCAACAAATATATCCAAAAAGTAAATAAATGTAAAGTATTAAATACAAGTATATCCAACATATATTGAAAAAACATCCCTGCAAGTACAAATAATCAGTTCGAAGTTAATTGATGAAACTCTAGTTTTTAGATTTGGACCACCAGCGCTTTAGAGTATTTAGACAGGCGTTGCACTTTTCTTTTCACCGATTTTCGCTCAAGAAACGGCAGCAGCAGGACACCTTCGCTCCCCGAGCACGCAGTCGTTATGACATTTTGCTGTTTAATATTTCAGTATTTTGAACGTTTGGAAGAACTTTTGTTGAACTCCTTGTTTATTTCGAAAGTTGGCCTCTATTCTTGAGGAGTGGCTGCAATTCTTACGGCAGTTTTTTCTGCACAGTTTTATGGTGATTCTCTGAGACAGGTTATTAAGGAAAAGTCAATTTTTTAGGTTATGAGGCGCATGTTATTTTGAAGCTAAATAACATCGCGAAGGGGGCTTGTTGCGTTTCATTTTTGTGACTAAAAACGTCCGTGTGTCACGAAAACATTTTTGTCGCACTCTGAGTGGGAGTTGTATTCCTCACAGGAATGGGTTTGCCTTCGTCATGTGCTGTTCTCTTTATTAGGCATTTTAATTTCTGGTTGACGAGTATCATGCAAAAAGAGGCTCATGTTCAAATGAAGTATGGAAACAATTGTCTGTGTCTGAAATCTGGAGTTTAAACACCGGAAAAACCATACAATAAAATAAAAACTTGACTCCAGAGAGTCGGATGTCAAATCGCTCTATTACGCCAGTCATTAACACATTCATTGCGGTATGACTCCCCTCAGAGGAATACAACTATTGTATCTATGCGAATTAGCCCTCCAAGGGGGAAAATGTGTGAGGGCCTGGGTTGAAAGTTAGGTACGCCTTCTTTTGTTGAATTAAAATGTTTTTAATCCTGTTCAGGGCCACCATTTTTCGGTGCACTGCTGTCCTGTTTTTCAGCACCAACTGCTTTCTTCTTCAACTTCTATCTTATTTCATAAATTTCTTTCTCAACTTACTGTTTCTACGCCCCTTCTGCATATATTTCACATTCCCATATTTCCATACTAAATCGTGCCTTCCTCCTTCTTCCTCTCTTCGATTCTCTCTTTTTTTAGCGGTTAGGGAGGCTTGAACTAACATATACAATCGTTTCATTAACAATCTTTTCAAATCAGTGGTATTTGTTTTGCCCAGTTAATGTTCACTATTTGTACAATTTTTAACAACTTTTGCCTTTAAATTTGAGTTGGATATTGAACTTCAGTTTAACCCATCGCAGTTAATGTCTTCATGTTCAGCCACACTCAGGGGCGAATTTGGCGGTACCTTTAGCCTCACCTGCTGCACAAGTCGCAGTCTCGCCGCTTGTATTCATTGGCATTCATCAGGTGCGGGAACTTGAAGCCGAACTCTTTTCTGCGCGGGAGTTGAGGAGCTTTCTGCTCCGACTCGGAGCGCGATAACAGCCTCTAGTTTCGCGCTATTATTATATTGTAACCCACGTCTCGTAACCTAAATGTAGAGCAGTGTTTGTGTATCTGCTGTGAGCCGTTATGTACAAGTTTTCAAGTGCCTGTTGGATGTACGTAAGGTGAGAAGTAAAAGTTAATTCTGTTCTGCAAGTTTTAAATTTAATATTTACCAAGTATTCATTCTTGTGGTACACTTGTTTTATGATTTTAGTACTTCACGTTTGACTTATATTGTAACGAAAAATTTTATGATCACGGAAATTACGGACGGTAGTTTAGAGCTTCAACGTGCTAGTGTTTGGAGTTGTTTTTCAGAGAAATTTCAACTTTCTGCATTTTATTCGGCCCAAAGTTGATCAAACGATAGAGTCAGGAACGTAATAACTCAGAGTTTGCATGAGTGTTGTTAAGTGACAAGGAAAACAATGAGTTTGTTGCTAGGTCATTTTAGTGCGCTAATTTTCACTGAAATGTATATGCCAGCAAAAGATATAACGTACTCCTTAATTCTGTCAACCTTTAAATAAGCACCATGTAATGAAAGCTCTAAAGCGAATGTGCTGCCTCGTGGATGTGAGGTGATGAGGAACTCACGCAATAAACCTTATCCTTGTCATTTTCTGTGGCCATTCTTCCCAACCTTTCGGCAGTCTCCTAACGAGCGTATTTCAATTCTTGTTCGTCCTAGCGAGCTGCTCACACCCCCTCAGAGACACTCGGCTATCTATTTAACTATGCCAATTAGTGCCCCGAGGGGGAAAATGTGAAACCCCTGATGAAGATTAGATGAGCCTTCCTTTCGTTGTAACAGAATTAAATTTTTGTTTTGTTACGCAGCATTATTTTTTGTTGTTGTATGTTATCCTGTTCTTCAGTGACTACTACCCCCCTCAGGGGTGGGTATACAACTATTGTATCTATGGGAACCCCTCAAGGGGATACAACTATTGTATCAATAAGAACCCCTCAAGGGGATACAACTATTGTATCTATGGGAATTAGCACTCCCAGGGGAAAATGTTTTAGGACCCGAGCTGAGAGTTAGGCCTTCTTTTTTTTAAATGAAAAGTTTTACTTTGTTTTGTTAAGGATCATCTTCTTTCGGTTCACTGCTGTCCGGTTTTTCGGCATATCTAACTTTCTTCTTCAACTTTTATCATGCTTCATACCGTTCCTTCTTAAACTTACGGTTTCTATGCACACGGAATCCTAAACAGGAACGCCTCTTGTGCTTAGATTCCGCTTTTCCTTTATTCCATACAAAATGGTGCCTTCATCCTTCCTATCTTTGAACATCTTTGTAGTGGTAAGGGAGGCTAAAACTAATTTAAAATCAATCCTAATCAATCGGTACCTTCTACTTTCTTTTTCTCCGACTCAATTTTTGTCTCATAAATTAATTTTCAACTTACTGTTGCTATGCGCAAGAGATTTTGGGTTGGACTTGTGCACAGGTCCTCGGTTCTAATATCTAACTAAATGGTGCTTCTCTTCTTCCTCTCTAAAGGAACATTATTATGTGATTAAAGAAGCTTAATACGTTGATTACGTTTGTGCGGTTGCTACGCTTGGTACGGTTAGGTAGTGAGTACTAGAATTGGAAAACCCACTTTACTGCTTAAATCCATCATAGTATCCTCTCGAAAAAGTGTCAAAAATATTATTGCACGATAAAATTTCACATCACATGCTAAAATCAATTTTGAAAAGTAGTGAAATAGCTGAAACGCTATTCTTTTAAACCGGTATTCAAATGAACAATTTACCTGGTGATACACCTGTGGCCCAATAAGTAGTCAATGTGTTAACCTAACTTATCCAATTAACCGTTGATGATTATTGAGATGTCGTCTATTCATTTCTTATGACTCAAGGTCTGCGTCATATACTTGTTTATTAAGGGAGAAAATTTAATGTTTTATGACAGGGTCTTCAAATATGTATACAAGAGAAAGTTAAAAACCAATGAAGTTTTTTACTCGTTTCAGTTGGATTATTGAGTCAAGTTCCTGCGTTTTTGGTACTCAAAATCTAACGTGGATTATAGATTCAACGTTCCATTTACCCTTGAATTAACTCGGTCACACCTCGTCAGGATCTCAACAATTCATTGAATAGAAGTGATCACATTATCACACAGCCCGCAATGGCATGGAAGTACCTGGCTAAAACGGGTGTACCAAAGCCCGCTTCGGTGTACCAGAGCCCTAACGGGAGCTGGCCTATAATAGTGTAGGTGTCGCTATAAAACAGGCCTGCCTTAAGTCGAAGCCCGTCCGCTAATGAGGCTAGCATCCACTAATGCGGGCGAGCATCACTGCAGCGCCTTGCAAGAGGCAGAGCTAATTAGCTGTCGAGGTATTCTTCTATCCATCTCGGGGTCCTAGAGCGGGAAATGATTCGATCGTGGAACGCTGTATTTGTGAGCATCATCCTTGAATTGGAAATCGGTTCCTCATCAATTCCACTTTTCCTCGCAGCACTCGTACGACGAAATGTTCATTGATATTTGAGTCCTTTGATGAAATCTGAAAAGTTCGAAGTATTCTAATAGTGGTCAAAAGATACTATGAGTGACGATAAAATTAATTTCCGCAGCTAGATCACTCGAGGATTTAAACTTTAAGGCTACGGGGTAAGATTGAATATTGAGGTTTTATTTTGCGAGTTTCTTCCCTGTGAGGTTATAGGATAAGTAATGAGCTTAAATTAGTTAGGTTTATCTTTTCTGCTCTCTGGGGACTGTCGCCTCCAGGGGAGATAATGTTAGGTTACCTCAGCTAAACGCAGGCCTTTGGAACTTCTGTCTTTCCTACCCACTTTGCTTATTTCAGTTTTCTTGCCTTCTTCGCTCTCCTTTCTTTGTTTTTCTTCTCTAAATAGTCCATCCTCATTTTATTAGGTGACTAGGAAGGATGGACTATTTAGTGGTCTTAAAAGGAAGTCTTCAGTTAACTAACTCCATAAATGGATAGAACTATTGTATCTATGGGAATTATTACTCGCAGGAAAAAATGGGAAGACCCGAACTGGAAGTTAGGTAGGTTGACTTTTTGTTGAAATAGAAAAGGTATTTTATTTTGTTGCGGACCAGCTTTTTCAGGATCAACGCTGAAGTGTTTTTCAGCACCTGAATTTCTTCTTCAACTTTCATCTTGTTTCACGAACTTCCTTCTTAACTGACTGTTTTTATGCGAAAGGTATCTTATGTTAATGGAACGCAGAATATATATACAAGGTGTATATATTCTTCGTTCCCTTAACTCCACGCTAAATAGTGCCTTTATCCTTCCTCTCTTTGAAATACCTGTGTTACGGGTTAAGGAGGCCTGAAGTAACTATAATCTAATCTGCGTTGGCTGTTCTTGATGTTATTCCATTTAGAGATGAGAGATTCGATGTTTTGGTATGTGGGTATTCGGCATTATTACATGATTTCTATACTACGATCATTAAAAGATGTATTGGTTTCGGTTACGCTTCAAGTTGATTAGCCCACCTTAGATCACGATATTAGCGAGCCCCCCAGGGGGATACAACTATTGTATCTATGGGCATTAGCACTTCCACGGAGAATTTGTGAGATCCCGAGCTTAAGGTTAGGTAGGTCTTCTTTTATGGAAATAAAATGTTTTTTTTTTGTTACGCATAATCTTTTTTCGGTTCACTGCTGTCTTATTTTTCAGCCCCTACCACTTTCTTCTTGAACTTTCATTTTGTTTTAAATATTTCTTTCTCAACTGACTGCTTATACGCATCTTGTGCATAGATTCCACATTCCCGCTAGTCCATACTAATGGGAGCTTCGTCCTTTCTCTCTCTGAAACGCTATGTTACGGTACGGGAGGCTTAAAATAACTTACTTAATTCGTTTTTCAAGTATTCTTTAGATGCTAAATGTGGTTTAGCTGTGGTCTAGTTCGTAATTTTATTCTTCTTCAGGTTTCACCTGTTTTGTGAATCTTGTTCGGCTGCCATTAATTGTTGTTCTGTTATAGAACAGGTGGGATCGAAATAATATTTTTCATACCATTTAATAGCCCGTTTGGCAACATTTGTGTGAAATTTGGATATTACTTCGATTGTTCAAACTATCGGTGTTTTTCTGCGGTTTCTCTCGTTCAAGTATATTTGAAATCGAAGAGAATTACAAACACTACTTTCGGTGAGCAGCCAAATGACAGAGTCGTGGTTCGTTGAACTTTTGTTGCTACCTTAGTGACTAAGAACGCGTCACACAAATCTCTTTGTGATGCAAATAGTCCGTCGCCTTTTGAATTTAACAAGCGCGGAGAGCTGGAATTGTCTTTTTAGTACACGAAAAAGTCGTCCCCAGTCGGAAATTGACTGCGAGTGCATAACGCTGCTCACGGTCTACTTGCAGTTCTAGTATCCGCTTATGCAGGATTCTTCACTCTCTCGATATCCCATGCCTGAGCGCCACAAAGTCCTTGTGAAAATTGACACATAGGTTGTTTGTTAATGTCAGTGAGATTCCACCGAATTGTCTGCATAAGCGTTGACAACGCAAGTAAATAATTACTTCCATTTTTATTAAATTAATCCGATTTATTGGATACAATCATGTAAGGTCCCGAACTGAATGTTAGGGAAGCCTTCTTTTCGTTGAAATATAATAGATTTTAGTTTTATTACGAATTATCTTTATTTGGTTCACTGTTGTCCAGGTTTTCAGCTCCTACTACCTCTTCAACTTTTATCTATATTGTAAACTCATTTCCTAATTTACTATTTTTACGGTTTCTGTAAGCCGGGAATCTTGCAGCACAAGATTCTCATAGGCATAGATTCTTTGTTTCTTTAGTCCGTATGAAACCGCCATATTAACTACTTCGCCGTGCATTAGACCGCCAGCAAAAGAGATGCATCATTAGAAGACACCAGCTATCGATGCTCTGTATTGAAGTAGCTAAGTAAATGCTACCTCAAACTGCTCTCACACTTGGATAACTTGGCTGAATTTTTCTCTGTGTGCGTTGTATTGCCAAAAAATTGCCCGAATTTTAGGGTGAGTAATTTATCAATTTCATTGTCGAGGGAAAGTGTCATCCTTCTCTGTCTATTTGGTAGCGGACTTTTTTTAAGGTCAGTAGGATTCTTGAGCTCAATCCAAAAAGTTAGGAAGCATGATGGTGAATGTTTTTACAGTGAGCCTGTTCCTTGATTCAGCCGTCGACTGAGCTAAACTCGTAAAAGAACATTGTCTCGTTTCCATTCTCAGTAGTCATTAGACTCGTTTTTTTCCCAAGCTTTTCCTTCCCACAGTAAATAACACAAGTATTGAAAAGTCATTCCGGGCCTAGTAATTTTATCGCCATATGTTGATAAATGCTCGTTCTTCCAATTTGATCTCGGCGAGGTGCACACAGCTACTACCGAAGCACAATTTAGTCGACTGCATTCGCTTGACTTTGATGAATAATTGAATGAGCTCTTCCTTAAGCTCCTAACTATTGACATCTAGCAGAGTTCGGTATTAATTATTCAAAAATTACTCAATTATCGAACAACGTTGGGGAAAGCTACGAAGGAATAATATTTATTAATTACATGTAGAGTCTTTCTAAATTTATTCCTGCCTTGCAGAGCTGCCACACTTTCTTGCAGTGACCGATCTTTGGCTTCGGGGAGAGCTTCACGAACTCTTGCTCGCAGACCACTTAGGTTTTATTAGAGAATAACTTATTTTAGTACCTCGTCTGTCTTAGATTGATGAACTTGTGCTCCTAGTCCGAATATTTCCGTGGGTTCTGGGCAACGTTTAGATTTGCAGGGATAAGAGAAAACTGATATAGATCGGCACACTGTAAAATTTTGAACACCCGTTGAAGGAAAAGAGCAGGTTCCTTTCAGTCAACCAAAAAACTCCAGTACTAGTAAGGGAAGAATAGTGTCCATCGGAAAAAAGCGTTAAGGCAGGGGCTCATGGCGAAAGCCTGTTAGAGAGCAACTCGAAACTCCCTCCATTCGACTAGCTGGAGCCGGGCTTTTCGGCTGCTAGGGGTGCGTTGGTCGCAATTATCAGCCTGTAATGGACGGCACACCCTGAGGATTTACACGACTCGACTCTTTCTCGAACATGATCATCAGAGGACCGGGCCTTGATGAAGTTTGCTCGGGCGATTTGAGGAGATCCGAGGCGCAGCTCCAACTCTGCGGTCGACAGTTAACTGTGGATCAATGGTTCTCAACTGCCGTGTCCAATAAAAAATTACGGAGTCGTCTCCAGTTTGATGAAGGCTGAATGTACGCGAGATGCTTTCGAGCTTTTAGTTTGCTTAACATTGGTTCTAGTGATATTTGCTGGAAATTTTTGATAAAAATGTCGCTTGTTTGTCCCGCAGATGCGAAATTTATGAAAAAAATTGATGCAGTACAGTCGTATTCCATTCTGTTATGCGCGTTGCGAACCTTGTCATGGCCTACCATTATTTTAACGGCCGCTGTGTGCTTCATTTGATTGGCCGTGTGCTTCATTTGGTTAGCCGCGTGCTTCATTTGTTTGGC
>JACJUY010001485.1:0-16501 GCA_014220935.1 Platorchestia sp. MABIK | reverse complement strand
AGGCGCTACACAAGACGGGGTCCAGTTCTGCATCGGTGGCAGCAGCCAGGAGGCGCTACACAAGACGGGGTCCAGTTCTGCATCGGTGGCAGCAGCCAGGAGGCGGTACACAAGACGGGGTCCAGTTCTGCATCGGTGGCAGCAGCCAGGAGGCGCTACACAAGACGGGGTCCAGTTCTGCATCGGTGGCAGCAGCCACAAGGCGCTACATTATACTAGGTTGAGTTCTTGAGAAAAGAGGTTCGTGCGAGCGTGTGGTGCGGTTGCACCAGCGCTGGTGTGTATTTGGTAGCTAATTTATGCCTTCAGTGTGAGCCGCCTCGCTATCGCTTGCAATTGTTTTCGTTTTGATTTTGGGTGAGTCTTGATGGTGCGCATTCATGGTTAGCCTTGATGATGGCCTTAAATGGTTAGACTCGATGAGGGCTTTTATTGTTGGCCTTGATGAGGAGCCTTCATAGTGGCTATGATGGGTGTCTTCAAAGTGGCTATGATGGGATTATGGGGCTCGATATTATTAAGCCTTGATAGAGAGTGCGTTTTAACAGGACTGGGCCTTAATGATGGTTTTCATGTTTAGCCTTGATAGTAGGTCTTGATGGCAGATCTTTAATATTGGTCTCGATGGTAGTAAGTTGATGGCTGGCTTTAATTGGTCGCGTCTGATCAGAAGACTTTGATGAGAAAACCTTATCGGGATCGGAAGACCCTGGCAGCAGAAGACCTTTCGCAGGAGAAAGTCTTGGCAGCAGAAGGCTTTGGTGGCAGAAGACCTGCGTGACAATATTCAACTTGAAAAAACTAAAAATATATAAAGGGATTAGATAATAGATGATATTATGTTGTGCTTAAAACTTCCCTCTCTGTGTCGGCTTAGAAGACAACATTCAAATGGGAGGATTCAACTTGATCACAGATGATTAGAAATGAAATGTTTCCCTCAGTAAACTAACTGTAGTTAAACATTGTTGCTTCTGTGAATCAAAAAATTAAACATTTAAAGACAGGGATCAGCTAATTTTTGTGTGGAGACTGGTTCTCATTGTAGACCAAACTCGAGTGCTCTAGGAAACTGTTAACTGTTTTTATGCTAATAAGATTAATATCGCCTAGGCTTCTTTATCTAAGACCAACACAACGGAGAGTTGTCTCTTCATGAATAGAAATTCGTTTCAGAGTTCATTCACCAGAGTTTTTTATTTGTTTTTTAATCGAAGTAAATGCGCTCACCGTAGGGAGTAGTTTATTTTTCGGCCATAAAACAAAGCGAAATACGGTGCTAGTGGAGGCGTGACGGCGAGAGCTGTGGCCGCCTTTTGTCAGGGAACAAAGGTGGGTGAGCAGAGGCGCAGTCAGTTAGGCCGCCTGCGTAACGTCGCTCCGAAACTAAGGAAGTAATTGCCCATCTTCCTGCAAACAAACTCCTGTACAATTCTGAAGGGAAATTGTTCAATTTCCTGAGCTGCCACAACTCCTCGCTTGATTTGTCTGACCCCGAGACCGTATGCACTTCACGCCCAGCTCGAGACGACCTGTGTCTTTCGCTTTTGATGCGCCCGCAGATGCTTCCTTTGTTATCCACTTACAGCCCCGAGCTACACACAGACGGGCGTTCTTCGTTCTGATTTCCGGAGTGAGCTGTCCTTAGCATTGGTTCTGCAACCAAGATTGCTTAGCTTTCGTTGCTTGAAGTGAGTTATTGTGGCGCGATTCAAAGTGTTGCTGAGTTCTTGAAATGTTAGATGGCGTATTCGAGTAACAGGTTGCACACACACACACTAAGCGTACAAGTGGTCTATGAAATTTGTATGGTTGCGCAAGCTAAATTTCAGCATTCTGCGCTTCTTTAAAATCGATCAGGGATCAGGGGTTAGACTTACAACATTTCTACTTATTAATTAATTTCTCTGTGTTTATCATAAGACTGTAAACAACACGCTTGAGTCAAGCAGTGATCTCAGCCATGCGCTCCTGGAAATGCCGTCAATGACGAAATCCGTCCGTGGTCCCTGGAGGCGAGGCTGTGTTGCAGCTCTGCAGGACACGCCGGATGCACTTCTGTATTCTGCGCACGTGGCGCATGTCTGCTGGTTCTAATCCCGGCTTTGCTGTGTTTGTTTATCTCCCGGAGAATTCAAGCGCCACAAAAAAACAGCGAGTGCCCGCGTCTTGTACATTCAAGCTGGCCAGAAAGGCTTGTTCGAGACTGAATATCTTTTTTTTGTGAAGCTTACGGGAGTTTCAATCCTCTTTTCATTTTCGATGCCTTTTTTCCTGGACTAGTTACAATAAAATGACTCGAAACTCACACTGCTGTTTCAAAGAACCGATAACACAATGTTTACACACCTGTCGCGCGTGCACATCCTGATGTTTGGAGGCGAGCTTGTGCTACTGTTACTGTTGACTCTGTATCTCGTCCAAGGATTTAAAGACTTACAAACATGCCGGGCATACGCTCGGCTAGTGTCTAGCAGTGTGAGGCAGAATTGCATTAAACTGATACGTGGCTATCGAACGTGGAATTTGCGTGTTTAACGCAAATAAATTTCTTCTGGTAAAATATATTCTGTCATATTCCCTTCAGTTGTGGTTCAACAAGTAAACTTCGTTTTGCATTTACTTGCAAAGTAACACTATTCGCACATTTTCAACCATATTTCGCTTTTTTCTCGTGAGATTTTTATTCAATTTCCCCAGAACAACAGACATGTGAGAGCTAAAAATATGAGCAAGCAGCTTTCTGACTCGAGTCATATCAACTACAAAAGCCAAGCGTATGAGACTGGAGATACGCAGCCATTATGCTGATATTGGGGCTTAATTATTTCGCGAGCCATGTCTGTGGAAGGATTACTGCCGTGTTCTCAATGGATTCATGAATATTCAGGTCTGTGCCAGCCTAGGGACTGGAGGCCTTGACGGAGACAACTCTGGCTCTTATTCTCTCTTATTTTCTGTGTTTTGTCAGCAGGACGGGCTTTGGAATTCATGGCATTGTGGCCGCTCTAGTGAAGTTCAAAGTTCAATAATGTTTTAAAGCTGAATTTTCAGGAAAAAATGTGTAGAGAAGATCTTGTGGAAGCTGGCTCTCTATTGTGTCACTCTGTTGAGTCACTTGTCGGAATTTTTACCTCTAGCGCAAAAACAATAATCCAATCAGTTTTTCCAACAGTGTCATAACTTTTTATCCCTGATGATATCAATGCAGAAACTGAAGCCGTACTTATTTTTGTTAAAACTGAATAAATTGAAAAATTTGATGCATGTAAGCATGTTGAATCAGTCAGAATGGCAACATCTTTCACCTTTAAATGTTGCCACCTATCGAAAATTTCTTCGTATCTTCGACAGTGTTAACATTTTGGTCCATCAAGAATTATTTTTGTTCTTATGAACGTCTAGGAGTAAGTCTCGTTCAATTCTTCCAGTTATACTAAAATGTATAACTCTGTTGACACATTTCGTTGCACGAGAAAAATGTCTATAAATCTCCTCCTCTAAAAAGCCTAGCAGCCGAATTTCAGTACACGAGTTGAATGGGGTCATCCGAGCGATTTTTTTTATGAACTGATTGTTCTGAAATTTGCCAATTACATGTAATTTTGAAAAAGAAACACATTTTGCTTTTGTAACTTTTGCGATTTTAGCCTTAGTTTTCGAGAAAATAGAAAATATTAGTTTTTAAATAGTTTTCTCGGACGTGTAAATAAATAAAAGTCTATGAGTTTATATGCAGGAAAAAGCTAAGTCAGTTTTTGAATCTTTGTTACATTTCTAACGAACAAATGACTCCGAATTTTCCATTTTCGTTTCCTTTTAATATAGGGGTCAAAAATTCATGATTTTTGACCCATTTAGATCCCTTTTGGGGAGGGGTTCTAGTGCCCGTAGCCCAATCAAATTTTAGGACACAATAGCCCACTACCTAAGAATCCTTTTTCAGCAAAGAAAAACAATTGATAATTTGATACATATCGCTCAAATTAATTTTTTTGTTTACATCAATTTGAACCCCAATTTTTCGACTCTGAATTTCGATACTTAATCCCACGAATGCAATTGAAATTTGATGCTGAATGGGCCAATCCTTGTCTCCGCTATTTAAAGCTTTTCTCAATAGTAATAAAAAAGTAACGACCACTCCGACTTGGGAACTTTAGTCAGAGATGATTCTGTTGCGTGTCCATTTCATGTTTGCACTTACCTCAGATCCCCTCAGGAGGGATAGAACTAATGTACCTATGAGAGTTAACCCTCCCAGGAGGTCCCGAGGGAAAGATTGGGCAAGCTTCTTTTTGTTTAAAATGTAATTTTTTTCTTCGTTGTTGTTTCGTCACGGACCAGATTCACTCGGTTCACTGCTCTTCTGTTTGTCGGTACGTAATACTTTCTTCCTCAAATTTTCTCTTCTTTCATGGACTTCCTTCCTAACTTTTTGTTTTTAGGGGCAGGAATCTTATGTGGGAACACATCCTGTGCATAAAATTCCTGTTCCCCTAACTCTATACTAAATAATGCCTTTCTCCTTTTTCTCTTGAGAACACCTTTATTGTGGTTAGAGAGGCTTGAAGTAACTCATCTGATATGATGGATGAATCTCCGGGGTTGAAAATCGGGGAATCTACAAGGAAGAGTCTGCGAAATTAAATCTTTAGGAGAAATTAGTCGGATGAATCTGCCGGGGAAAATGTCCAGGATGAAATCTCAGTGAGAAATCAGCCGAATGAAATCTCCTGAGCAAAATTTCCAGGATAGAATCTCGGTGATAAATCGGTCTGGAAAAATCTTCGGAGCAAAATTTCCAGGATGGAATTTGACGTTTAGAATCTTTGGGGAGGAATCTGTTATAATTATCAGCGCTGGGGGCGTACGGTGCTGCGTATTGATGTTGAAGTGAGCCCTGCAGCGGTGCCCGCCTGTGCGTGCAGCTGCAAAACTGGATGTTTAGTTAAAGTTTCACTTATTTCATTTTAGGTAGTCAGGCCGCGTGGTTCGTAAACGCTCATCGTTTGAGAGGTGCAAATGGTAGTTTTCTGTCGCTGATCTTTCCTGATATATCTAGTGAAAACTATGAAAGTACAGTATCGTGAGAGTTTAAAAAGGAAACCGCTGAAGGTTGTACGTAACGTTCTTCCTCGGCTTATTTGTTGCATATTTTTCATGTGTTATTTACTCGTCGTGCTGGCAGGTATAGCGCTACGATCAGACGTAGTTCCGCCAGGTTTACCTTCTTCAAAGGAATTAAGGTCTTAAGAAAGCACGAGCGTTGATCGGTTAAGCTAGTGTTCACAGTTTGACCTCCATCTTCTTCCGCACATTCTATATACTCTTATGTTTCTACAACCTTTCACAACTAAGTTTATGCTGATGCACGGATTGTTCTGTTTGTAAAAATGTAGTACGCTTATTGCAAATTATAACGAAGAAATTAAATAAATAACTTTGGAGTACTTTAATCAACCAAAACGAACAGGAACTCAAAAGTTAGAAGATTTGCGAGACGGAACTCAGAAACTGTGTAGCCTTCTCAAGGGGATACAATAATTCTTGTATCTATGGGAATAAGCGCTCCCAGGGGGAAAATGTGAGGGCCGAGCTCAGAGTTAGGTAGGCCTTCTTTTTGTTGAAATAAAATGCTTTTGTTATGTTAAGGACCATTTTTTTCGGTTCACTTCTGTTCTGTTTTTCAGTACCTACTACTTTCTTCTTCAAGTTTGATCTTGTTTCATGAACTTCTTTCTCAACTTACTGTTTCTATGCCCTTTCTGTATAGATTCCGAGTTCCCTTAAGTCTATACTAAATGGTGCTTTCCTTCTTCCTCTCTTTGGATCTCATTTGTTGCAGATAGGAAGGTTTAAACCAAATAATAATTTAATCTAACCTAACTGTGTAGAAGGGTGGGAGAGATTTTTGCCACATCAGAGCCATGGCAAATGGGAAAAGGGAGTATTGAAGTAGGCACGTGTAGGTCAGACTCTGCCTGCATGTTATTTCACGCAACTCAACATCAAGCCCCTCGAATACTCCAAGTTTTTTTTAGGCTGACCACTCGAAAAGTGCAACAAAATTATGTGGTTGAGGCTCTTGGGGACTGAAAAATTCCGCGGTATAGCTGCTCAAATATTGAAAACTTCCCGGTTGAAGCGGGTTATTATAGAAAATTTTGGCGGTGGAGCCGCGCAAAGAATGAAAATTCACGCTGTCGAGCCGTGCAAGTGATGAAAAATCTTATCGTCGAGCCGCGTGTCAATTGAAAGTATATTTTCGAGCGTTATAAATGGCAGAGGCGGAGTATTCAGCCTAAACAAGCACAGAAATGACAATTTAGGGCGATAGAGAGTGTTGCTACTTGTGGATTATTATCCTTGGTTTGGTACTTCTCGCACGAATGTCTTGCAGCGTATCTTCTGGATTTAGTGATTCGCGAGAGATATCTGGCATGCACTTGGTGGCTTCGGCACAGATGTGCTAATACTGCCTGCCCTGGTCAGTGCATGTTGGCAAATTAACACTCGTTGGTGATTGTCTCAGCTCATCACAGGCGAATGAATAATGCTTGTAGCAAGAGTCTGTTGTACGTTCATTTTGGCTTGTTCTTTATTTGTTCCATGTTCTGCATTACGAAAGATCTGCTTGCTGTTCATCAGAACATTTCCAGGAACAACAAAGTCTTTCTTTTCGTTTGTTCTTCAATTCACTGTCCCTTTTTGTTTCTGCAAGATAACAAAATATTAAACCTTCCCGTCTCAGATATTTGTATGAAGCAGAGACTACGAAGATACTCAATTGTAGGTTGTGTAATTATTCCTAAATTAGCTTGCAAAATTTCTGAAAGATTCGGTTCTGTCTCATTGTCATTGTTTTGCAGGAAACAACTGTATTTTGTACATTCACAATCCACTCTTGTATTCTGTAACTGGCCATTCATGCATTTTATGAGCACCTAGTTCTTCAGCACATCCCGCCTAATTCAACATGTCATGAGCAGTTTACGATCCATTTTCTCTCCAACACCAAAAATCGCCGCACATTTGCCTCGATTCCATTGAGTTTGGCATCGGCCACAAGTTTGAAAAAATGAACTCGCGTTTAATGCCAGAATTTGCGGTCGCTTGAAACCAGGACACTCGTGCTAAATTTATTTCAGATTTTTGCAGTTTTTACATAATTCAATCCATTATGTAAGTGTGGGAATAAACTTAGAGCTTCCTCATATCATATCTGAATGTTATCTTAAGTGCAGCCGAAGCTTGATGCATTTTTTAGTCCCGCCTGCGCCGGAGCAGCACACATCCCAAGAGCTCAGTAAAGAAGACGACATGGCGCATTGCCAAGCCCTCGGTCTCCGGGCATATGAACGTCATTTTCTGCCGAGCTAATACTCCAATATCGAATTCAAGCTCGTAAAGGAATCATTATCGCCTGTGAGTGAATTTTACGGCGTGTTTTTTGCCGTCTCTCAGTCGACTACCGTGGGCCGAGGCGGCCTCCGACACGGCGCTTATTAGCACGCTTCGATTGACACCGTAATGAACACCGCCGAGTTGGACGCTAACTTTTCTGCAGCTTTTCGTGTGCTTTTCTAATTGCTTCTCAGAATTTGGATCTTCTGGTAACTTTAAAATTTCTATTATTCCTATGCAGAGCACGAAGGTCTTTCAGTTAAAAAGAGGTATTCTTAGTTCGTATTTCCCAGAGCTTTATTAGAGTATTTTCTTGTCATTTGGTTCGCAGTTGTGACCGCCGTTCTAACATTACAAATATCTGACGAATGCACTTGCAATTTTTCAATATATGATGGTAATGAAGAGGAACTTATAAGAAAATAGTTAGAGTCACCGTACAACATATTGTAGTTTTTGGAACTACAATACTATAATATCAATTTAATGCTTTTTTAGTAGATTTATTTGATTAGAAAAGAGGATGAATGTCCGTAATCATCATGATAAGGTCTTTTCAAACAGCATCACTATGTCATCAGGCTGCGAGTGAGGCTCATTGACAGCCCTTTTCAACTCGTTGGTGACTTCAGAATATCGATAGAGGGGACTAAAGAGCTAAGATATCATTGATGGATGACTTCCACTTCAGAATATCATTGGGTAACTTCTACGGCTCTTCAGCGACTTGGTATCATTAATGGTTGAATTTCACTTCAGAATATCAATGGGGGACTTTTACGGCTCTTTAGCGACTTCATGTCAATAATGAATGACTTTCACGATTCCTAAGGCACTTTAAACCACAATTGATAAACCTTTGCGACTCATTAGTAACTAAAAATCATCACCAGATCTTCATGAATCCATCTGCACTTCCGAACGTTGATGGCAACCTTCCACTACTCCTTATCGACATCCCCCATGGGCATAGGACCATTGAATCTTTGAGAATTGCTTGTCCCATCGGTAGGGAATGTGTGAGGTCCAGAGCTGAGAGTTAGGTAAGCTTCCTCTATGTTATGATAAAATGTGTCTTCGGTTTTTTAACAAAAACAGCGAGTGGGGTTAGGCTTACAACATTTCTACTTATTAATTAATTTCTCTGTGTTTATCATAAGACTGTAAACAACAAGCTTGAGTCAAGCAGTGATCTCAGCCATGCGCTCCTGGAAATGCCGTCAATGACGAAATCCGTCCCTGGTCCCTGGAGGCGAGGCTGTGTTGCAGCTCTGCAGGACACGCCGGATGCACTTCTGTATTCTGCGCACGACTGCTTTTCTGTTTCTAAGCACCTCTGACTTTCTTCTTCAACTTTTATCTTGGTTCCCAACCATTCTTCTCAACTTAATGTTTCTATGGGCACGGAATCATCTATGGGAACAACCTTATGCCTATAGATTTCACGTTGCATTAACTCCGTACTAAATGGTACCTTCATCCTTCCTCTCTATGAACATCTTTGTTGCGGCAAGGGAGGCTAAAACTAACTTATCGAACAATCATAACTCCTTATTGACTAAAGAATTAACATCAATGGCAGACCTTCACGACTCCTGCTATGACCTTCACAATTACTATTTGCTCAGGTGAAGTCACAGCGATGCGGTGCTGGTGTGGTTGAATTTTTGTCCCAGTAGTTTTGTTGTTTGACGTTGAGGAACAAATCTTCATAAGTTTAGAGACGCGTTATTGGGAGGTTTCTGTGCAAGATCATTGGCTGAGGCTTTGAGAAATATACATAAACAAAAAAAAAATTCATTGTAACGATACTCATACAGAATGAAATATTCTGGCAATATTTTTTCTGGTGTACTGCTGGGTAATCGTGCGTCAACAGACTAATAGTTATAGTGAAATACGAGAAAAATGTCTTCTCAAGTAATGCCTCAAGTTACGTAGATCAGTATCAGTGTGTGACGTGACGGAGAAATGGCTATAACTCACACTTTTAGATTACCTCAGAAAATCTCAATGGGAAAAAGAACCTCATGATACTCCAATCTGTCGATGGGCAACGTCTTGTATTTTTGCCGTTGCTGCAACGGACCACTTTCGATTCTTACGTTTCGATTTGCTATTCAGAAATGAGTCCCATTTTTTTAACCTTAATTTTATTTCCTGTGTTGTAGCCTCAACTTCTTCGACGTGCGACCTGAATTGAACCTCGCTTATCTCCCTCGTCAAACACCAGCAACTTTAGTTATCATGTGTAACTTCAGTGTAAAATTAATCAAGTGCTTGGGTGTTCTCTTTCTTCGTTTGCATTTGCTGAAGGGCGGCGCTGATGGAAATATTCTCTCAGCATATTATTGACTTGGTGCTTATCGTCGGATGTTAAGTATTCATGAGCTCTGCCCGAGATGTTATGCTGGTATAATGTCTCCTCGGAAGTGTTCCTTGGAGAAGCAGCGCTCCTCAGTTGTGTCTCCGGCTGAACGAGTTGGAACTGAGCAATGCTTGTTCTAGCAGTCAATTGGGAGGCAGAGGGTTAGTTTTGTCATTAACCCTATCAGGAATACGTTTTTTATGTACGACTTTATTAAATGTGTGATTTATAGACATGATTAGTAAGTACAACCTCACCTAATGTTTGCTGTGTGGTGGATCAACTTTAGTACTGCCATGCTTGAAAGGGCCAATTGGACGTAATCCATCCTCTGTCCCCTTCAGTACTATTGTCGTGAAGCTAAGATTTCGTGAATTAGAAGTCTGGTATGATTGCCTTGATTTAAATTCTGTTCTCATTCTCGCTTTATCTTTTTGTCTTCTAGATATATTAAAGTTTTTTATTATGAATTGACAGAGTATGCCAAGCGAGACTGAAATTTTGCGTCAAATCGTAGAGCCGCTCAAAACTGATTCTCAAGTTTTGCCAAACTTATCACTTTATTCAATAAAACTATTGTTAAGAGATGAAAATAATTCCTAATACTCGTATAATTGTTGACAATCAAGGTTAATCGATACAATCGTATCCGAATTAAATTGTACTCAGTTTTGCAGGTTCAAAAGAAATACATCACCAATATCTTTCCCATAACTTTCTCTTACTTTCCCGATGAACCGTAATTCAATGCCTTTTTTATGGAGGACGCTAGAGGTGATCGGTCGGCGTATCCCCTGCTCGTATCCCGGTCAAGCATTAGACTGCAATCCTGCGCTTGGCTTCCTGCCACACGCGCGATTGTCTCAGATCCAGACAAAGTTGTGCCGTCGCCTTGCCTGCGGATCTGAAGGTGTTGCTTCTTCTGTTCCGTCTTGAAATATCGGGGCTTTCGAGCAAAAATGGTGAGGCATCTGGTCGTGGCGAGTGGGAATGGCGGCATATGACCGTATAAACTCGGTCTCAACTGTAAAGGTGCCTCATGAACTCGCTGCGGCCAGATGTACACAGTATAGGTGCGTTTTTATTGTCTAATTCGTGTCATACAAACTGAATTTTTCTGTAAATCATTATCATAACTTATCGTCGGCAGCAGAATAATTTGATGCCTTTGTTTCATGAGCCACGTTTTCAATGAGTCATTTCCAGCCATAGCCTTCTTTTCTACGAATTATTTTCTATTCGTATTCTTAATGAACTTATACATAATACATAACTTCGACGTCGGAAAAGTATGGAGGTTACTCAACCAATGTACGCACATCTTCGTTTCTTTCTAATTTATTTATAATGTCTTCGAAAAAAATCGTGTTCGAACTCGTGATTATGACGACGATCCTTCAGTGACTGGCAGTCCTGAGGGATCCAGCGGCCGCAAAGCCAGCGGCAAAAATCGGAATTATTTTCTATATACGACGTCGGTGCTCTCAGCGGTCCCCCGGGGAGTTGGTAAGATTCGTGCGAACTGTCCAGGTGCTGCTTGATGGTGTTTTCTCGTCAGCAACTTTTGTTTGGACGATGGGCCAGTGCTGTCACCTCAGCTGCATTAAGTCAGCATATAGTCAGCAGTTCTTGTTACACGAGTCTGCTCTAAGTTATAGATATCTTTCTTATCTTCATCGTTTTTATGAGAGGCTTACTTATCACTGGTGAATTCTTCTGCCCAATGATTTTTGATACCAGGGAGCTCCATGATTTCATCTCTGACACTGTTGAGCACAATGGTTTATTAAAAAATATTGAAATCTGTTTGGGAAGTCGAACACTGTTTCAGTAACTTGGTGAATCCTACACGTTCTAGTTTATGACGGTCTTACTTTCTTCGTCTAGTCCCTGAGAACAACATTTCTTAACTTCTGTGTGCGTAAGTATATTTGGAACGCATTGAAGTGCGTTATCTTTACTCCAGGAACACGCGAGGCGAGTGATTTTT
This sequence comes from Platorchestia sp. MABIK, assembly GCA_014220935.1. Lineage (NCBI taxonomy): Eukaryota > Metazoa > Arthropoda > Malacostraca > Amphipoda > Talitridae > Platorchestia > Platorchestia sp. MABIK. The sequence continues at coordinate 4,736 of JACJUY010001485.1, read as the reverse complement.
TGCTGGTAAATCACAATGCCTTTTACTTTATTTCTTACTCAATATTTTTACTCTATATTGTAAATTCTCAATAAGTCCTGAATTATTTTCTTGTTAATGAAATCTTATGATAATATTGAGTAAAATATTACAATATTTAGCAAGAATCGATTTTTTTCAATTAAATAGAAAACATGAGAACGTTTCATCATTATTCTCACCATTCCCTCATCATCATTCCTAACGTCTCTCAGGAATGACCCCTTCAGGAGGATGCAACGATGATATCTATGGGATCTAGCGCTCCCAAGGAGGGGGGGGGGAATGTGAGGTCCTTAGCTGAGAGTGAGGTAGGCTCCTTTTTGTTGAAATAAATTGTTTTTTCTTTTGTCAAGGACCATCTTTTTTAGGTTCGATGCTGTCCTGTTTTTCAGCACCTCTGACTTTCTTCTTCAACTTTTATCTTGTTTCATAAACTTCCTTCTTATCTTACTGTTTCAATGCGCACGGGATTCTCTGCGAAACACCCTTTGTACATAGATTCCACGTTTCCTTTACTCCATACTACATGGTGCCTTCATCCTTCCTTTCTTTGAACATCGTTGTTGTGGTAATGGAGGCTAGAACTTTCTTACAATCAATCAATCTCTCAAGAATGTCACTGGTTCTGGTGCTCAAATTGCCATGTTTTGATACTCGGCGTTATTCTAGGACTCGATATTTGTAGTCCAGAACTGAAGGTCGCGCAAGCTTTCCTTTGGTTGGAACAGAATATGTTTAATTGTTTAGTCACAGGCCATAATTTTTTGGTTCACTGCTGTCGTGTTTTCGGCTCCGATTACTTTTTTCTTCAAGTTTTATCTTGCTTCTTTCTTTTAGTCTACTGTTTCACTATTTCTTTCACTCTACTGTTTTTTTTTGCGCTGAGTGTGGTGATAAATCTTCTGCATAGATTCCTCGATCCCTGAATCCCTAACCAAACGGTGCCTTCTTCCTTCATCTCTCCGCAACGCCTTTGTTGTGGTGAGGGAGGTGTAAACAGACTAAATTCTAATTTGGTACTCAATCGTCACGCATGAGAGCTGACATTTCTTCTGCTCATGCTCGGCTAGCAGCGACCCTTGATGGCATGGCTGAGTGCTGGTGTTGAAGTTTAAAACTTGAACAAAACTCGCTCGCTGCTTATATCCCTCCTGAGTTGACTGAACAATGGCGTTTTTACGGGCAGGAAAAGTAGTTATAGGGCGCCAATGTCCAATATTTTTAACTTTTTGACCATCCTCATGTCTTTCCTCACTAATTTTCTGTTTTGATTTGTTTATGTTTTTTTATTCCTGAAATTTCATTTTACTGGAATAACAGATTTTTATTCATTCTAGTTCTGCCGTGAAGAATATCACTTCGTTATGCCATGTTCAATCAGTATTTTTTTTAAATATCTTTCATATTTTCGTCCGGATGCCGTGAAATACGACGGGGCCACAGCTATCCCCCAAAATCCTCTTCCACAGCACCCTTCACCAAAACAGGCAGACAGCAGCTCCCGTTTTGAGACTTTCGCCATCGATCACTTTCTATTAAACGAATTTTCTTCTGGTTCAACTGCTAATTTTTGTTCAGTAATTGCGGAACTATTTCATTTCGATTAAAATTAATTTTTCGTCGTTACCGTCAAAGTTTACACAAGATCACGATCACACTTGCTCGCTTTTCCAAACGATCACATTCATTTTTTCAGCCATTACAACTAAAGTCGGATTTTTCTCCCTCAGACTTTGTAGCAAGGAATTCTGCTCTCGTTTTTGTTCTTTTGAGACTCTCATCTTTTCACTGGATCATTTTCTCTTTGTAGCATGGATTCATTACTCAGTGATGGTGGCGCACTAATAGATTCCTCTGTGAACAGCTGCTAACTAAAGCTTGCTTTCATTTTCGATTGCATCAACCAATGTCACATATTTCTCCACATTCGCATCACAGAGCAATATCCAGAAATCACAACTAGAATACAAACCAACTTCCAGGAAAACCACATTTCTTTCTTCTCTGTGAAGCCTACACCTTTCCATCATTCCTATTGATTGTTGGGCGGGCAACTATACCCTCTCAAGTCTGCGAGGGCAGCGGCCGTGAGTGCTTCCCTCACCGCCGCCCAGATCTGGCAGCATTATGCCTGCGGTTGTTGAGGCCTAGTCAATATAGGGCCTCCTCGGACGGATGACTCGCGCCGACACAAGAATGCCACTCGCCGCTCCATGAAAGACTTGCTCCGTGGGGCCTTCGGCATTTGTTTCTTTCTTTCAGCGATTGGGGAATATTGGGAAACGGTAGAACGGCTGCAGCTCTTTTCCGCTGAGGATGAGAACTTGTTGGATTTTACAGGACCTTTATTAGGTCCTGTCCGTCGGCAATGTTGCCTCTGGCAATCGATGAGTACGTGCGGCAGGATGGACCGATTTCTGGCTGTGGGGTTTGCATGCAATTGTTTCATTTTTCTGAACGTAGTTTGCGATATTGAGGCAGTAAATTTTTATAGTACCGGAATGAAAACTTTAATCGGCAAGCACAAACCTATGGGGCAGAGAGCTTCATCATTCGAAGAAACATGTCAATTTACTTACATATATTACGGATATTTTCCGAAATTTCAGAATTTGTCGGAAAAAAAATGTATAAATGATTGGAACAACAAGAGCTGCGGTATCTCAGTGATATACATGATTAATGCAATTTTAGACCTCTGTTGAGAATACAATTATTTGATCTGTGCAAATAGGCCCTCTTAATGGAAAATGCAAGGTTAAAAGTTAGGTAGGCATTCATTTTGTTAAATAATTCCAAAAGCATGCAACCACATCCTACGGAAATTAGCATTCCTAGGACGAAGATGTGAATGTCACGAGATGATGTTTAGTTAGGACTTTCTTTTTTTTTGACGTAGAATGGGTTTTAGTTCTGTTACGGATCATCTATTTTTGGTTTGTTTCTGAACTTTACGTTCTTTTCATCTTTAACCTTGTGTCATGAATTTTTTTAAATCTTGCTGTTGCTGTCTACAGGGTGTGGGGGTAAAAAATTGTACACAAATGCCCCGTTTCCTTGATTCCGTACTAGATGGGGCTTTCCTTTTTTCTCTCGCGGGAACAATTTTGTTGTTGTAAGGGAGGTTCAAATTAACTTATAATAAAATGTGATCCTTTAATTTGTAATGTATTTATCGTCTTGAAAATGCAGTTGCAATTCTTTAGACCTTTCAACAGCGAATGAACAAAGCCACAAGAAGTGAAAGTTTTTTCCGTTGTAAAACTGTTTTCTGGCTGCGCTGCAAGTTTTAGCTGGTGTCGGATCATTTGATTTCCCAGCCATTCCTTCAGGGTGGTAAACTGGCATTACGATGAATTAATTCTGTATTTCACTGTTTTTTCGGTGCGTTTTGGGCTCCACCGTGGGCCATATTTTGCTTTCTCGAAAGCGCAGACACTGAAAAGAGAGACTGGCAGTTCTTTGCTTCATTGTACTTGACTGTTCTTTGGTTGACACTTGTGGAAGGAATGCTTTAAGTAAATTTTCACTTTTTTTGTACTCATTTTTTAATAACCAGATGCGTGAGAAACAATGAAAATATCCCTTTATATAACTATTATACATTACTTTCCTATCACCTGCGTGTGTAATACCAATATTAGCAATCCTTCTTTTTTTTGGTGAACATATCCGTAGTTCTGACATCCCACCATTTCTCATCTTCAGCAATGAGACTTGAGTCGATAATGCGATCAATTGTTATGCTTAGATCCTTCATGGAAGTATTTTGCGTCCGGGATTACTTGAAGGAATATGATGTCTTATCTTGCTTTAGTTCCTTTCTCATAGTGCTCAAAAAGCTGGTATATCTAGCGTATTCTTCTATCTTATTTACCAAGACTGCTAAGGCAGATTTGATCTTAGCTGGGCAGATGGTGCTGGAAGAAAGACAGATGGTTCCGAGAGTATTGCAGATAATGCAGGGAAAGAGAGACTGGTGATGCAAGGAAGAGAGAACAGATCGTTCAGAGAGGGAGAGAGCACGAGCTGCAATGAAAACAGGCTAGAATGGAGAGAGAATTCTTTGGTGTTTTCCCCTCCGTCTTTTAATCATGCACGGGACGGTGTTCTCACCCCACTTAACCGAGGTGTCAATTTGTCACTGTCCTTGACTTCGTTACAGGTCCTTGAAAGGTTAAGTCAGAGGCCTCCTAATGGTATATTTATTACAGTGTCTTTTGTTGAGAGGTTTCCAGCACCGGGGTTAACGTAGAAAAACATCCAAAGAAAAATAAAACACGCCGATGAACTTGAAATATCCTTGGGCTTTTTATTAACTGTTTATTTTGAGGGGGCTTTTGGGTTGGATTTTTTGTCTGGTTTCGAAGCCGACCTTGTCCAGGAGCTACTCTTGTGAATCAATAACTTGAACGCTGAAGAACATATCTGGACCACATGTAAGTGAGCGTGTGGCCGCTCATGGCATTATCGGTATTTACTCATTGGGATTGCGTGTGTCTTGAATGCGATTGCGTATGTCTTGAATAGGATTGCGTACACCTTGAATGGGGTTGTGTGCACCTTGAATGGAGTTGTGTGTACCTTGAATGGGGTTGTGTGCACCTTGAATGGGGTTGTGTGCACCTTGAATGGGGTTGTGTGCACCTTGAATGGGGTTGTGTGCACCTTGAATGGGGTTGTGTGCACCTTGAATGGGGTTGTGTGCACCTTGA
>JACJUY010001484.1:126600-142717 GCA_014220935.1 Platorchestia sp. MABIK | reverse complement strand
TGTTGTTACTGTAATGTTGTTACTGTAATGTAGTTACTGTAATGTTGTTACTGTAATGTTGTTACTGTAATGTCACTGTAATGTTGTCACTGTAATGTTGTTACTGTAATGTTGTTACTGTAATGTTGTTACTGTAATGTTGTCACTGTAATGTTGTTACTGTAATGTTGTCACTGTAATGTTGTTACTGTAATGTTGTCACTGTAATGTTGTTACTGTAATATTGTTACTGTAATGTTGTTACTGTAATGTTGTTACTGTAATGTTACTGTAATGTTGTCACTGTAATGTTGTCACTGTAATGTTGTTACTGTAATATTGTCACTGTAATGTTGTTACTGTAGTGTTGTTACTGTAATGTTGTTACTGTTATGTTGTTAATGTAATGTTGTTACTGTAATGTTGTTACTGTAGTGTTGTTACTGTAATGTTGTTTCTGTAATGTTGTTACTGTTATGCTGTGGGAAATGAACGAAACATTACATATAGTTTTATGGAAGTAAATACATCAGTCATATTTTTCATCTATGTTCTCTATTACTCGATTTTTTTGAAAAATTTCTAACTCGTACAACGGAAATTTTGCTGAAAACTTATGTTACACTAAACCCAGCCAAGCTCGGCTAAACTCCACAGTTTCTTTTAGCGCAAGATAACTTGTTAGAAGTCCATTACTGTCGTTTTTATACAGAGCAATTTTAAATTCTTCCTTATTTACGTAAAATCTTAACAATGATTTCCCCATGTTAACCTCTTGCCCATTTCACATAGGTCATGAATGGGAACTGTGTGTAAATTCTTCCTTTTCCCATAAGGAAGAAACGCCAGGCTCGTAACGGGGGGTGTTGAACCCTCGAGATTGCAAAATGACATTAATAGACTTCTAACAAATTATCAGAGCAAACAGCGCTGTGCTGGGAGCTCTAACTTTCAAAACAGACTTTCCTAACGTCATTTTGAAATTTCTTTGCAGTAACATAAGCACCATTGTCATTCCACGTATTTTTCTTTGAGGCAAGGAAATATTTTAGGGGAATACGCAATGCGTCGCTGGTTTTCGCACAGTGAAAACGGGACAAAGTCATCAACTTACAACGAAAATTTGTGAGTAATAGTCAAATTAAACAAAAAAGATAACTTATGAATCATCACAAAAGCATTGTTGGCTAAATTTTCCAAAATACTTGAAGCGCTAATTTATGAACATGTATACAATATTATACTCATTTTTACGAATACATGTGGTTACATGTACCTTTGCATGTATACGCAAATTTAAACATGTATACACGGATGTACTGACAGAAATTCATATATTACAAACATGACTCCCTATGACCTACACAGACGCAAATTTTACACAATGACCTATAAGCAAGCGATCTTTAAAATACAATTCACAGCTGGCCATGATTGCCTCTTTAGGCCTTCGACCAGCTAATATTGTAGAGAATCTGATAAGCCAAGTTGATATCTTCATTCTGAAGCCTCCCTCCAGATCTCCCTGTCTCAAATGGCCCCAAGTTCACTGAGCGAACGCTCATTAATTTCGCTTGGTTGAGCTTCCTGCAGGCCAGCGCTCTGCTCTGGTATGTGACGCGGGCCTGATCGCTGTGAGGATGAAAGTTGAAGTGTTCTAGAGTTCAAAGATCGGAATGAAAGTTGAAGTGTTCTTGAAAAACTTTAATGAGAAGTTGAAGTGTTCCAGAGTTCAAAGATTTGAATGAACGTTGAAGTGTTCTAGAGTTCAAAGACTCGAATGAAAAGTTGAAATATTCTGGAGTTCAAAGACTTGAATGAGAAGTTGAAGTGTTCCAGAGTTCAAAGGCTTGAATGGAAGTTGAAGTGTTCTAGAGTTCAAAGACTCGAATGAAAAATGGAATGAAAAGTTGAAGTATTCTGGAGTTCAAAGACTTGAATGAGAAGTTGAAGTGTTCTGGAGTTCAAAGACTCGAATGAAAAGTTGAAGTGTTCTGGAGTTCAAAGACTTGAATGAAAGTTGAAGTGTTCTAGAGTTCAAAGACTCGAATGAAAAGTTGAAGTATTCTGGAGTTCAAAGACTTGAATGAGAATTTGAAGTGTTCTGGAGTTCAAAGACTCGAAAGAAAAGTTAAAGTGTTCTGGAGATCAAAGACTTGAATGAGAAGTTGAATGAGAAGTCGAAGTGTTCTGGAGATCTAGGACTTGAGTGAAAAGATGAAGTGTTCCAGATTTACAAGACTTGAGAGACTAATTGAACTGTTCAAGAACTCAATGACTCAATTAACACTCACACTGAGCTTTAGTTATGAACTTGGATGCTGGTAAAAACCATGCCTAAAATATGGCGAGGAGACGCCGAATGTAGCGAGTGAGACTTAAGACTGAACGTTATCAAACGCACTAGTTGATTTTGAATTTCAAAACACGGGCTTAGAGATACGTGAATGTGAAGTCACAAACTTACATTAGATTCTAAATGCACTTGCAGCTTACATCATATTCTAATTGCAATTGGTGCACGTATGATTCTAAATGCACTTGCAGCTTACATAAGATTGTAAATCCACTTGAGGTCAAAATTTGCGATGAAACGGGAAAAAAGTAAGACTGGGTATGCCGTTTCTGGGCTGCCTATGCAATACTTTACTTTCATTTAGTTATTTTTTGCTCGCACGTGTTCCTAAAGAATCAATTCAAGGGTTTTTGGAACTGTTCTCTGGACTACTGTCCCCCGGACAATTTCACCCGTGGGAGAATTGTCCCCCTACAAATATCTCGTGCGACAATTGCCTAAGAATCTTTGCTAATTTCTCAGTTTGTCTCCAAGTTGGCTTAACAAATTGAAGTTTTTGTGTTTGAAAGCTGCAATTTGTTTCGCGATTGATGAAGGCGTTCAAGCTTGTCACTGAAGCACTAACATTTTAATATGACTGAGGTATTTACCATAAATATGATACCATGAAAATTTTTTTTTAAAATTAAATCTGGGCAATCAGGTTGGCAGAAGTCTATGAAAATTTGTCATCTTAACAAATACAACGTAATTATTCAGGGTAATGTAGAGGCAGCAGTTAATGGACAATTGTCATCTTACCAGATACAGCGTAAGAAAAGTTTGACGTCTCGCACGGTAGAAACGCCAAAGTGATATTCTTGGCGTCCAAATTTGATATGGTCGTGTCGGCCGATGTACGGTCATAGCAGAGTAGAAAAAGCGGAGCATCTCGGGCTTCTATCGAGATCACATCAAGATCTTCCATTACGGAGACTTGAGAAAACTTTTCTTCCTTAGAAATTGACCAATTTCAGTGGCGCTTGCTTTTCCCTTTTAAAATGCTAGTCTTCTATATCCCCAAGCTCTTCATGAGGCATTGTAGTATTTTTTAAACTGACTGTACTGGATCTTATTTAGCCATAATTGTTACAAACTGTTACTTCTATATCTCTTCTTATTTACGCAATAAGAGCTTCCACTTTAGATTACCTTTCGATTATGAATGCTAATATGTTAATGTTTATTTTTCCTTGTTAGTTATTTTTGCTAGAAGCCTTTGATTCTTTTTGTCATCAAATAAAAAATACTAAAGGTAATCATTTTTACTAAAATCGTAATTTTTAAAGTCTTTTTTTACCTGTCATTATGATTTTGAATATTTTTTTATACCTTAGATTTAAAAAAAACTCCCTATTCCTTTCATCAGACGCAATCATACTAACTGCAAGCAATATTTTCGTAGATTAAAGTATCATCTATTATCTTCTATCATTATCATTATTGAATCATCAATACCTGAGGAAAGCCGAGGGACTATCTCTCACAGGTACATTTGAAAAATTCAACAGTCTTATTACTGCTAGAGCTCCGAAAAGTTGTTCTTGTACAACAAACAATTTTTATCTACTGAAAATCCAATATTGCTGTTCCTGTCCCAGTTACGTATACCTGCTCCAAGACGTCGGTCTGGTACCTCAAAAAAGTGAAATTTATGAAAATCCAATATACCTGTTACTGCTATTGATGTACCTGCTTTAAAATATCGTTCTTGCACCACAAAAAATCAAATTCACTGAAATCCGATACTGATGTTCCAGCCCCAGCTCTACCTGCTGCAAGACGTCATTCCTGTACCATAAATAATAGACTAAATTTACTAAAATCCAATATTCCTATTCCTGCGACAGCTGTAACTGCTCCAAGACGTCATTCTTGAACCAAAAAAACGTTATAGTCGCCAAACTCTATTACTGCTGTTCCTGCGCTAAGACGTCATTCATGGAAAAATCACAAAAATTAAAATTTCCCAAGCCCCAGTATCGCTATTGCTCCCAGCTAAACTAGCTGCAAGACGTCATTTTGTACATACCACAAAAAGATCAAATTTCCTAGACCCCAAAACCACTACTTCAGCCCCAGCTGTATCTGCTGCAACACATCATTCTTATACACACCACAAAAGAGTCAAAGTTCCTACAACCCAATAATCCATTTCTCAATCCAGCTGTACCTGCTGCAAGACGTTGTTGCTGCTATTCCTGCTATACCTGCTGCAACACGTCATTCATGTACCACAAAAGAGTCAAATTTCCTACAACCCAATAATCCATTTCTCATCGCAGCTGTACCTGCTGCAAGCGGTGCCGCTGACGGTGACAGTGGTGGTGGTGGCCATCCCGGTGACGGCGATGCTGGTGTTCTCCCTGCGCACGATGCGCAAGTACGCGGCCTACAGCCAGGAGCACAGCGTCAAGCAGGTCAAGCTCGCCCTGCTCCTCACGCACGCCACATACAGCGACCCCAACCTTCTCGCAGCTGCCAACAATGGGTAAAAAATAAAAAATAGAAACTGTTTATTTCTAAAAAAAAGTTAATGAAAGAGATTCTTACTTGGTGTGTAGGTGCCAAACAGAGGGTGAGAAACTCCTACTAGTGCTCGTACTTAATGGGTATTACGATACCCATGTGTGAATTACAACTAAGGATTTTAATGTAAAGATGTTTAAAAAACAAATGTTGTACATTTCATACATAACTATATTGGAAATAAACTGTTTTTTTCTTCTACTATCGTATGTAGGTGCTCAACTGTCGTGTGTAGGTGCTCAACTATCGTATGTAGGTGCTCAACTATCGTGTGTAGGTGCTCAACTATCGTGTGTAGGTGCTCAACTGTCGTGTGTAGGTGCTCAACTATCGTGTGTAGGTGCTCAACTATCGTATGTAGGTGCTCAACTATCGTGTGTAGGTGCTCAACTGTCGTGTGTAGGTGCTCAACTATCATATGTAGGTACTCAACTACCGTATGTAGGTGATCAACTATCGTGTGTAGGTGGTCAACTATCGTGTGTCGGTGGTCAACTATCGTATGTAGGTTCTCTACTGTTTTCTAGTTCTCATGAATTTAGATGGAAGGGGCGGGAATATTGGTTGGAAAAGGAGAAACTTTTTTTTAATCGTTGATCTTTACGACCTATGTGGTGCTTAATGTAGTGGTTTTGAGCTTGAAAATTGATGACTGTGAATGTGGGTGATGTTATTTGACGTTTGCCCCTGCTCTGATGCCTGTGCGTGGTTAGTGCGCCGAAATTTTAATGTATCATTTGCATTCGCGAAACCACGTGCTCTTTAAAATAAAATCAGCGAACAATTATAGAGAAAAAAAACTTCTCGTAGAACTAACGCAAAAAATTTGCTGTGCTGGCTACAATAAACAATTAAGTCGCACACGTAGTGTAAGAATTGTAAGTAAATGAAGGCTGTTCATTCAAAATCCAAATAATAAAGAGCTCAAGATAAACCAATTCCATAAAATACACGTGCAGGGATACCATGCGTAACATATGTAACATATGTAACATATATAGGGATAACAAATGGGCAGGACTGAGTCACAGTTTACTCGGTTTATTCTCTCTTTTTAAACTCAGTCAAATGATGTTCATTCATTGCAGTGAGCATGAGCTTGCCGCAAATATACTTCTATAAGAAATGAAGATGATGCCATTTTAGGGGTATTGCAATATATGTAGAATCACTGTTTTGTGTCTGAAAGCCGGTCATTTCAGAGGAACAAAAGGTTATTCCGTCTTTTTTCTGAACAAAATCTTAGTGTGTTTTTCGGATAGGTTTCTTTTCAGAGTAATTTCATGGAAGAAAATGAATTAGTCATAATTTTGAATAATGGAAAGGAATTGCTGATAGTAAAAGCTAAGTAGGACTAGCATAACTGTACGAAGACGTCGAAACCGAGCGACTTTTCGCTTCAAGAGTGATAAAAGTCTATCGCTATAGGGCTATCAATTTTAAAGATAGATAAAATTCCACCAGATCTACTTTAAGCATCCAAATCGACTCCCTCTCAGATCTATTCGGTTTCAGACGTGAAAAAAAGTTTATCATAATACGTCCGTGGAAGTCTCAAAATAGGTGAAATTGCGCTAAATCCATATGAAGCTTAAGTCCTTGTGGTGTGATCTTCTTTAGCTGTAAAATAAGTCTACCTCAACATGGCAATGAAAGATTTAAAAAAGGGGGAAATTTAACGAGATCTACACTGAGCATGAATTGCAATGTTATGATCCTAATCAATTAACTAAGTCTATCCCAACATGGCCATGAAAGATTTAAAAATAAGTAAAACTTTATGAGACCTACAGTGAGTGTGAATTGCAGTGTTGTGATCTTTATCAATAAACTACGTCTACCTCAACACGGCCATGAATGACTCAAAAGTGGGTCAATTTTCATGAGATTAGCATGAATAAAAGTGATGTGATCTTCGTTAGTTAGCCAAGTTTATCCCAATACGGCCCTGAAAGTTTCAAAGCAAGCGAGATTTCCCACTAAGCACGCAACGCTGTGCTGTGACGACCAGAGATGCCCTAGCTGGTCTGTACAGAATTGGGTGCGAGCCAAGAGTCGGGAAGGAAAATCGTCAATAGAAGCAAGCAAATTTAAATGAAAATTGAAGACAAGGATAACTAGAAGAAGAATCATAGCTTCTTGTTCTTTTTCTTTGTTTAATAAGAGTTAAAAAAATGAATGACAGCAACTCGTTTTTGTTCTTTTTCTTCGTTTAATAAGAATTGAAAAGATAAATGACAGCAACTCGTTATTGTTTTTTCTTTGTTTGTTTAATAAGAGTTGAAAAGGTGAGCGACAGCAACACGTTTCTGTTATAGAGATTTAAGTTAGTGAGAGGTTTTATTTCACAACCGGACCGAAACTTCAGTCGAACTTTGAAAACACGCTTTTCTTAACTCATGAATAATTTTGCTGATTTAACTGAGGTGCAATTAGGCAGCTTTTTTCAAGTGCGCGTTGCTTTCAAAAGGTTGAAGTTGCGGCTTCGGGTCAAGTTTTGGGTACGCCTCTTAGGGCGAGCAGGTTTTGTCAAAACACTGCCTCCATAAAGCTCTGACTAATTAGTCATGGCAGTGTAGTCCTCGACGAAAATATGCAACTGAGGCCCATACTTCTTTTGGTGCGGTGAAGTGTGTTGAAGTGTGCGGTGAAATGTGTTGAAGTGTGATGAAGTGCGTGGTGAAGTGTGTTGAAGTGCGGTGAAGTGTGTTGAAGTGCGTGGTGAAGTGTGTTGAAGTGCGGTGAAGTGTGTTGAAGTGCAGTGAAGTGTGTTGAAGTGCGTGGTGAAGTGTGATGAAGTGCGTGGTGAAGTGTGTTGAAGTGCGGGGAAGTGTGTTGAAGTGCTAGCATACCCGTCCCGTAAAAAATAATGGTCTCTATTTTATTTCATTCAAAGTCTTGCGTGATGGAGGGAAATTATTAAAAGTATTTTAAAAACTTACTGTTGAATACAAATATCATAAAAAGTGAGAAATGTTTGAGAAACAAATAAATGCAAGCGTTTTTAAAACATCATTCCTTTTTAAGCAAAAGGAGGCGGTAACTCGCACTAATCTAGACTTGAGCTAGTAAGAATTCCTAAATAATTTCTAATGCTAGTTCGACCGAACGCTACCTAAAGTTGTCCGAGGCCGGAAAGAGGGTTTGGGAGAAGTAGTCCAACTTTATCAAATAATTGTCGTTGACATTTTTTTATTGACATAGCCCTTGAAGGAATAATTGGAAATTGTCTTCTTTTTAGTGCGGACGGCAAATTTGTGTCACTTCGAACGATTCAAAATTGAGTGTCTGCGCTCCGTCCCAGCGCACCTGCCTGTAATCATTTCCCTTCGGATGTCTCTGCTCTTCAGTTTCAATTTTTAAGTTTCATGTTCTTCATTTTAATTTTCTTCAGTTTCACTTTCTTTAGTTTCCTTCTCTCTATTTTCATTTTTTTCAGTCTCATGTTCATCAGTTTCATGTTCTTCAATTTCATTTTCTTTATCTTCATGTTCTTCACTTTCATTATAGATTCAGCGACGTGTACGCTGTCTCCATTGGTTTCTTCTCCTTTCTCGCAGTGGCACAGTGGTTAAGGGATCGCCCTTGCATGTGGGAGTCGAGGGTTCGTATCCCGGCGCTGGCGCGGCGATTTTCCCCGTTGGGTATAAGGGAAAGCTCGAGCACAATACCCCACTCAACCCAGGTGTCGGAAATGGGTACCGGATTTACGGGGGAAACCGTCATGGTGTCCTATGTATAGTTTTAGTTATAAGGCATTTGAAAAACCAATGATCAAGATCATATGTATCAGGCTTGATTGGAAATAAAGCATCCTAAGATGCCGATGTTTGTTTGTTTTTCTCTACCTTCGGCAGTTTCCTGCTTAAGCCTCCCTTCAGTTGTAATTCTTTGAGCTCAGTCTTTTTGAGTGCGACAGAGTCTCTGAGCCTGAGCATTTCGAGTTCTTCTCTGTGAAGCTCTCTCCTCACTTTGACTTATCTTTGTGAAGCTGTCTCTTCACTTTGACTTATCTTTGTGAAGCTGTCTCCTAACTTTGACTTATCTTTGTGAAGCTCTCTCCTCATTTTAACTTATTTTTGTGAAGCTGTCTCTTCACTTTGACTGGAATGGTATCTTTGTGAAGCCCTCTCCTCACTTTGACTTATCTTTGTGAAGCTCTCTCTTCACTTTGACTCATCTTTGTGAAGCTCTCTCCTCACTTTGTCTTATCTTTGTGAAGCTCTCTCTTCACTTTGACTCATCTTTGTGAAGCTCTCTCCTCACTTTGTCTTATCTTTGTGAAGCTGTCTCTTCACTTTAACTGGTATTGTATTTTTGTGACGCTCTCTTTATTCAAGTTTAATTTTGAGTTAATTGAACAAATCCCCTTGGTTTTCATAGCCCTTGAAAACAGACGCAACTGTGTGTTGCAGGAGCGGCAGTGAGCGCAGGGCGGGCGGCGGGTCAGGTCTGTCGCGCTGCAGCTCCCAGCAGCGGCAGCGGGCGCGGCTGTCCGCACCTGTGAGCAGAGTGCCCTCCGGTGCCGTCATCTACTCCGCCTCAAGTATTTATCCAGTCCTGATCTAATATTTATTCATTTCGGATGAAGTATTTTTCATTCCGGATCTATTATTTATTCATTTCGGAAAAAGAATTTTTTTCATTCCAGATCTAATATTTATTCATTTATGATCCTGAATTTTTTCATTCAGGATCTATTATTTATTCATTTCGGATAAAGTTTTTGTCCATTATGCATCAAATATTCATCCATTTTGTTACTATTATTTATCCACTCAGGCTCAAGTATTAATTCTTTCTGGAACAAGTTTTTATTCATTCGGGGTCAACCATTTATCCATTATACATCAAATATGCATCCAATATGCATCAATTATTTATCCATTTTGAATCAAGTATTTGTCCATCCGAGATCAAGTATTTATCTATTCTGGATGAATCATTTATCTATTCTGGCTCAAGCTCTTAGATATTCTGGGCATCTCACATCCTTTGTAAATTTACTAATTTATTCTGTGATTTTTGGGTCTATAGAATGTTACAGAATATTAAAAGAGCGAAAATTGTGGAGTAGAACTTCAGTGTTTGAATTAAAGTCGAAATTACAAAAAATTACAATATTTTTCCTTTTTTTTTTACGGATATGAAAAGTTCATCTGTTTTTGGCAGGTAACCGCACACGTGAATATCTCTCAGTTGTTTGTATGATGATTTCATATTTGTTAAGAGGGTTTTATATTCTAAAAGTCATAGTTTTATTCTAACATTTCTAATTTATTTAAAATTCATAATTTCATAAAATTCCTAATGTTATAAAATTCATAATTTTGAAATTTATAATTTTATTCTAAAATCAAAAAATTCTAAAAAATCATAATTGAACTAGCATGCAATCCCTTTCATCGTCATTTTTTTCTTGACGCGGATGAGAGATTATTGCTGGCCAAAGTCCCGAAATTATTGTCAAGTTTTTCACATTATTTTCCCACGCAGCTCTTGCGTCATAAGTTCGAATTGAAAATGGGAGAGACGGTGATAAATGTGAGAGAAATTCATTCCATGTATTTATTTCGTGAAGGCTGAATGATCGATATTATTCCAAAATCACCTTCGTGATGGCTGAGAAAATTGAATAACTAATCATTGCACTTTTAAAATTCTTCCAAAAATTAGTATTTTTGGAAGAGAAATAGCTCTGTGGTTTTTAAGGAGCACAAAATTCTGTACGATCTAATCACCCACAGTACTAAGCGGTTGAAGAAAACATGCAACCTCGGGCACATTCGCAGAGTCTGGACGAATCTTCACTTAGTACATGAGTGCTTAATGATCACACGATCCTGTCCCCTCGAAATAAATATTTGTTCAAGTTCTTCACTCATGAAAGTACGAAGAAAATAACTCAACATTATCACCAAAACACCATCAATCTTCAGTCGTCAATTTTCTTCGTATTTAGCACGCGAAGAATTTGAACAATTAATTAGAGTTAAGAAGTTCGAAAATAAATTATCTCATATTCTTCGTATTTATCAGGCGAATAACTTGAACCATTCTAAATGGAGAAGAAGTTAGGAAAGAAACGATTTCCAGTGGCGAAGAACTTAGAAAAGAAATGATCTTATTGGAAAAAGACGCGCCATGTTTCCCGTCTAATCCGGTGCGTCTTACAGCCGACGCTCTGAGCATCTCGACTCAGGAGCCCCCGACGCCCAAAGCTGGGGGGTCCAAAGACCCTGCTGCTGGGGGGTCCAACAACCCTGCTGCTGGAGCCCCTTGGCGCCGGTGCTGCTGTGGTCTCTCCCCGGTCCCCGCCCTCCACACCCCCAGCAGCAGCCCCGAGCTGGACACTGGGCGGCCCAGCACGAGGGCCAGCTCTACCAAAAGCGCCAGACTCAATAAAAGGTGTGAAGTTAATTTTTTGAGTCAGACTCAACCAAAGGTGTTGTGAATTTTTTTTTTCGAGCGCTAAACTCAACTAAAGGTTTCGTGAAGTTGATTTTTCGAACGCTAGACTTAACATGAAGATTTTTTCCGAGCGCTAAACTTAACATGAAGATTATTTTTCGAGTGCCAGACTCAATCAAAAGTGTCGTGAAGTTAATTTTTCGAATGCCAGACTTAACAAATGTTGTCGTGACGAACATTTCTCTTGAATCTCTTTTGTATGAAATATTTGTCTCTGGGAGGGTTGCTTCAACGCTGAAAATTCATCTCTGAAATTTATCAAGAGTCGAATTGGCTTTGCCACGCGTGACTTCTAACTTTGCGCTCAAAATGACTGGATGACTCAGTGTCGCTTCAGTCAGATTTGAGTCAGACTTGAGTAACTTGAGTCAGACTCGAGTAACTTGAGTCAGACTCGAGTAACTTGAGTCAGACTCGAGTAACTTTAGTCAGACTCGAGTAACTTGAGTCAGACTCGAGTAACTTGAATCAGACTCGAGTAACTTGAGTCAGACTCGAGTAACTTGAGTCAGACTCGAGTAACTTGAGTCACACTCGAGTAACTTGAGTCAGACTCGAGTAACTTGAGTCAGACTCGAGTAACTTGAGTCAGACTCGAGTAACTTGAGTCGGACTCGATTAACTTAAGCAACTTGAGCTCTGGCAAATAATTATTCAAATTGCAGTTCATAGAAAAAATTCTGCTATTCAATAATTACTGTATCAATAGTGCGACATGAAAAATTCGTGTTGCAAATGATTTTTGAGTCGCAGCTTGTTGTACAACTCATACATAATACCAAATTAGGAACGTTGTAGGCGTTCTGATAATTTTTGTCGTCAGTTATTACTACTGTCGAACCTCGTTCGATAACTTTTAACTACAATCAAGGTTATTGTTCCAGTGAATCAGCAGATCCAATATATTCATGTGGTAACTTACTATTAACACTGCAGCTAGATCAATAGTTTCATGCCTCAGATAGTGATTGATATTGTACGTTATTTGTTCAATAAATTTCGTAATTTGTTCGATAAATTTCGTTATTTGTTCATTAAATTTCGTTTTTTGTTCAATAAATTTCGTTATTTGTTCAATAAATTTCGTTGTTTGTTCGAAAAATTTCGTTGTTTGTTCGATAAATTTCTTGAGTTGTAATTATAATCATGATATTCATATAATTTGATGCTAAAATAATGTTGATGTTCATCTTGTGAGGTAAATTGGAAAAATCTGATACTTATTAAATTATGGGACCGATGCGAAATCGTTTGAGTAACTGAAGCGCTGTCAAACCCTTGTTACAACTACTACTAATACTACTACTCAAAAAATGTCGGGTTTTGAATTTGACTAACGTTCTCAGGATGTCGATGAAGCTAGATCAATAGATTCATGCTCCAAATAATGATTGATAATGTGCGTTGTTTGCTCAAAAAATTTCGTCGTTTTTTCAATAAATTTCGGGATTTGACTTTGACCACCGCTCTCAGGATGTCAAGCGTGGAGAGGGACCGCGAGATCACGCAGGCCGTCCTCATCAACGTGGTCGTCTTCATGCTCGCCTGCTTCCCTATGCTGTTCGTGGGCGGCTGGATGCTTTATTTATTCTTCACGCACCAGGTGATTCACTTGAACTCGACTAATTTCGGTGGTTTTGCTCTGTGTTGTTTTTATTCCTTAAATTGAGTTATTTTTCTTCAAATTGTTTCATATTGATTTAATCGTTAAATTGAGTTATTTTTCTTCAAATTGTTTCATATTGTATTAACCCTTCAACGACCATAGAGCAATGGTATTATTTTTCGAAATTTTGGATGTATTCTATTCTTCAAATTGATTCATATTGTTTTAATCCTTCAATAGCGTAATGGTTTCTTTTGCAAAAACTTCAATGTATTCTACACCTAGTCGTTTATTTTCCAATACAGTCTGCTGTTTTTGTTTCGCTTTGGTCTAACCCTTCAGCGACCGTAGCGCAATGGTATTTTTTTTCGACAACCTTATCGTATTCTATTTCTAGTCGTCAAATTTCGAAGACGGTCTGCTGTTTTTGCTTAATATTTTTTGAACCCTTCGACGACCATTTAACATTGGTTGTCTGTTTAAAATTTTCAACATATTTCATACCTTGTCATCTAATTTCGAAAGTGGTTTTATTTAGCATTGTTTTATTCCTTCCATAGAGTATTGGCTTCTTTTCAAAAATTTAAATAAATTTTAGACCTAGTAGTCTAATTTCCAAGAAGGGTTTGTATTTTTTGTATTGTTTCAACCCTAAACGACTATTTAACACTGCTTTTTTCAAAACTTCTAACATGTCCTATATCTAATCGAGTCTGATCTCTATTGAATATATGGAGTTCTCTGCCGAATGGCTGTTCCTTTCTCATTCTGCTGTCAGGGACGACCAGATGTCAATGTCCGTTTAATAACAGGGTTTGTATCAACGTTAATGTGGGTAAAAATATTCAGACCTTAAAGGGTAGGGTCAATATGTTGTTTGGGGATGAATGCTCTATTCATTTTTCACGCATCAGGTTATTTATTGTAACGCCCTCCAATTTCCAAAGCGATTTGTTATTTTCGCTTCGTTTTGACTTAAAGCTCGTCATTGCATGGGGACCGGGTGTTCGATTGTTTCGATCCTCATTCTCTTTCCAGTACTTTGTACGACCAAACAAAAGCCATGTCGTCAGCAGAGCCTTCATCATTTCTGTTGCTTCATGCCATTCAGAGCGCTTCATTATTCCCGTTGCAGGTATCCCTGAACAACAGAGTGCTTCATCATTCACTTATCTTCATTGCATTTAGAGCGCTTCATTTTTCCCGTTGCAGGTATCCCTAAACAACAGAGCGCCGCTGAAGCAGCTCCTGTTCGTGGCGCCGTGGCTGTTGGCGCTGAACAGCGTGTGGAACAGCGCGCTCCACTTCGCCTACAACAGGAACTTCCGGCGCGCCACCTGGCGGATGTGCTCCAAGTTGTGGCAGCGGGGCAGGTGCTCCAAAGCGCCCAAGTGATGGCCTAGCTCTCCATGCACACGCCCCTATTCTACACGATTTCTTGAAATATCGTTGAATTTGTTGAAATACAACTATATTCCACACTATTTGTGGAATAGTGGGTGATGTGTTAAGATTTTACTATTTCAAGAACTTTACTATTCTATTTTAATACTTGCACTATTTCAACACTTGTTTGTTGAAAAGTCGCTGGTAACATTTTTCAGCACTATTTTTTGAATAGTGGTTGGTAACGCTATTCAAGACTATTTGTTGAATTGTGGTTGATGTGTTAAAATGTCTACTTTACTACTCAATACTATTTGTTCAGGCACCGCAAAAATTTGTGTACGTAAGTTAAGATGTGTGTGATGTTTGCGGTGTATATCCCACAAAGCAACACCCTCTCTCGGTAAAAGAATGCGTCGTGATTAACTTAAATCTTAGATGTTGCCCACTGTTGACCAACATGCTTTATTTATAAATGAACGTATGTGTATAAATAAGGATTACTCGACACCAATGCACAGCGCTGAACAGTCACATAAGTACTCTAGTGATGACTAGTCCGATTTTTGCTGTGAGATAGCGTTCGTTTAAGACGACTGTATGTTATCTTATTAGATAATAAGAACCATTGAGAGAACTGTGCAAATTTTGTTGAAATTTTTGTAACATTGTCAATTAATGACGATTGCGGATCGACGTTGTGTGCTCTGCACATTTGTAGATAAGCTGGTTTACGTTCGAGATGTATTGTGGATTTGCGTTTTTGATAACAAAATGATGAAAATTGTGAATATATTTGCCACATCTGAAATTTTCCATCAACATACATTATAGTAACATATCTTTCGATTAGGGTGAACTTGCCGGGTAAAAGGATGAAAGACTTTTCGATTGTAAACCTTTCCTTTAGCAAAACCTTTCCTTTAGTTCACTTAAAAGTGAACATTGCCGTTACACGCATCAATAACCCGTGAAAACGCCCTGGTTCTCATGAACCCAAAATGCATTTCTAGAGTTGTGAACAAACCTGCGCTGAATTATTTACTTCACTTCCAACTCGTAACGTGAATGTTCAAAAAATCATCAAACCTAAACAGTATGAGGCCTGGTCTAGAGCACGTACAGGGTGCCCCAGAAGCGCGCACCATCCAGGCTTTAAAAAAAAACACATAGGTATGTCAATTTTATCTACCATTGAACTCTTGTAACATTGATCAATGATCATTGATCATTTAATGGCTAATTGAACTCTTTCATGTTCTGTTAGTTCCTCACCGATATCAGATCTAATCTGAAACATAAAAAATAAATGCAATTTAGTGCATGGAGCACGACTTCTGGGACACTCGGTAGAATCAAATGATTTAACGTGTGAAACTGTGCTGGTGTGGTGTACAGGTTCACGTTTAAGAGACAGGTCCCCTCTACCTGAATAATTTGAAGTTTATTGTGGTTAAATGAAACATGTGCATTGCAACGGAAAAAATATGACAAAGCGCTCATTAGTCAACGCAGAAAAACCAATACTTTGAGCGTGATTTCGAAATAAAACGCCCTCGCATCCTATTTTAAGCTAATCAAATCTCTTTATGTACCCTAACTAAGGGTTAAGTTGTACAGTGTAAGACATGTTAATGTTTGTGGAATGATAGATTGGATCCGAGTGAGAAATTTTCAGCCTAAATCCTCGATGGATAATGTGACGGGGACTGAACCTTGGTGCCCTTTGTGAACCTTGGTGCCCTTTGTGAACCTTGGTGCCCTCTGTGAACCTTGGTGCCTTCTGTGAACCTTGGTGCCCTCTGTGAACC
>JACJUY010001484.1:97816-120141 GCA_014220935.1 Platorchestia sp. MABIK | reverse complement strand
CAGTTTCAGTCGCCATTTTAAGTAAAAGAATAAAAAGATTGCTGATAATTAATGTCTGGCTCCCTCTGAAATTATTTGTCGGGAATCCTGGCCCTCCCCGGAATTTTCGGCTGTGCCACTGAATCACGAGTCATTTTTGTTAAAGGGAAGGTGAAAGTTTGCAGTGCGATGACGTGTACGACACGAGCCTTCCCAGTCTAACTTTTTCGCCGCCTGCATGCCAGTTTTTCGCCGCCTAAGTGGTTTAAGCGATTAAATCGCTAATGCACAATTTTATCGCTCAGCGATTTCAGCGTGTGAATGGCTTAGGCAGCGAAAAACGTGCATGCAGGCGGCGAAAAAGTTAGACTGGGTTACGATACGCTGCCCTCACACAGCACGTCGAAGGGCTAGGAAGAACAGCACATTTCGATGCATCATTGCTGTAATAACTCAGAAATTTCATGTATAGAGTTACAATGTTCATAAGAATGTTGAATTAATTTTACGTCTTTTGGCAGTAAAGTCGGAAGTCTAAGTGCATTTTTGGCCGAGAGATGGCGTTTGATGATTTGCGTAATATCATTAAAGCTATTTGACTTCGATACTTCAAAATGCTTCTCCTGAAAAATCACGAATTTTGCGTTAAGACAGTTATGCAATGATGTAGTGATTTTGTTGAGTTTTACTTTGTGCGATTGGTAAACTAAGGCAAGATTTTCCGTTGCAAAAGGATTATTTTAATAATTGAGAGAATCAATTAGCTGTGAAAATTTGATGAAGTCTAATGAAAGGATTAAACGTTTACGCAAGCATTAAAGATAAATAGTTTGCGCAAGCTTTAAGGATACAAAGTTTGTGCAAACATCAAGGTGTGATTTTCAGTATTTAAAGCTTTGAAGATGATGAAAGCGATCACTAGGTGCAGCAAATTTAAAAAAAATAGAGACGTTGTTTTTTTACATTTGCTGGATCATACGCAGATGCTACCATGATGTGAAACCCATAAAACCATCGAGTGAATACAGCAGTCAAATTTTATTTTATATCACAAAAACCTTTTCCATTACATCACCTTAAATGCACCGAAAACCACCGTTGAATAAAGGATCGTTAACAGCTTACTTGCAACTTCGGCTGCTAAATTTCTGGTCAAGGCTGTTTTCAGTAAAGAAGCATTTTAGTTTCGCTTTCTGGGTGACTAAACATCAGAGCGTGACTTCTTAATGATTGAGTCGGAAATGATTTAGTAATTTCGAATCTAACAAGGACTTTCATTATTTCCTAAATATTCAGTTGGTAAATACATTATTCTTCTGAAGTTACGGGGGAACCAATTTAAATTAGTTAATTTAAATTAATTGCTAAATTAACTTCAACATCCAATGTTTTGGGCAGAAGTTTTCAACTTCATTCAGGAGAATATAAATTCAAACTAATACTCCTACTCATGGAAACCAGAATTGAGCATAAAAAATCGAAGCACACTAACACAGCTTCAACCAGATGTGAAAGAAATGACGTGTGTTAATTACTTATGGGAGACCTGTAGTACAACATTATGTGCTAAATGAGCAAAAGTAGCGCAAACTGCTCTCGAAAATTGATACTTAACTCACTATATTTATATTAAAGACGTTGCACTGAGTAGCACTATTTCACAACTATGATCAACTGGGCTTCCTAACCGCAATAACGCAGCCTTCCGATTTGATCGTAAGCAAGTTGATCAGCTCGGCGAAATGCGCGAACAGTTTCACAATCTTCACTTGAGTAATACCTGAATGTCAGCGATAGTGAAAGAATAAAAGCTACGCTACACGACCCAGCACAAATACTTCACAATTCCTGGAAACCAAAAAACAAAGAAAAGAACGAAAAAAGGACAAGTGTAGGTAGTTGGAGGGTTTGAAACAGCCGTCGTAGTACTAGGCTGAGGGGAAGGTCTTGGAGTCGTGGTAGTAGTAGTTGTCGTGGTAGGTCGAGGAGTAGTAGTAGTAGTAGTGGTCGTAGTGGTAGGTCGAGGAGTAGTAGTAGTTGTTGTTGTAGTAGTAGTAGAGGTAGAGGTAGTTGTCGAGGGTTGAGAGGACGTAAGGGATAAAGACAACACTAAGGACAAAGGTGGCAATGTTAGAAATGACGAACTCCCTCCTGTCGGAGGACGGGACATTCTGAGACACACGTGAGTGTCTGGAAAGTGTTCTGGAGGGAGGCACTCGGCATTCGCCTCGTTGTACAGCGTGCCTTCTCTCGTGCACCGCAAACGCACTTGTCTGTAACCACTATCACTCTTCAATGAAGGCTTACAAACGTAATACCACCTGCAATCGTTCGTGTTCGCAAAGGTTCCCTCGTCTGTGCATTTTGGGGTCGGTGGAATACGTTTACATTTCTTTTCCTCTGGGTGAAATTCGTGGTGAAATCCGCACGTCTGGATTTTGGGAGCTGAAGGATCGTTGCAGTTGAGGAAGGAGCTCGGGTCGTACGGGTCAGGGTAGAGCCCTGTTTCGCCGCCCGAGCAAGAGCAGAGCGGCGAAACGGGCGGCTTGCATGCCGCTCCTCCGAGGGAAGGGTCAACGTAGCAACTCTCCTGTGGAAAAGTGAAGAAATTTTAGTTTGTAGCTTTAACAAGATAAAAACGTGTCCAAAATTAGTGATTGTTTAGTTTGTAGCTCTAGTAATATAAAAAAGAATCCAAAACGAGTGTATTGTTTAGTTTGTAGCTCTAGCAATATAAAAAAACATCCAAAACGTGTGCGTTGTTTTGTTTTATAGCTCTAACAAGATAAGAAAAACACCCAAAACGTGTGCGTTATTTTGTTTTATAGCTCTAACATGGAAAAAAAGCATCCAAAACGAGTGCATTGTTTTGTTCTATGGCTCTAACAACGTAAAAAATAATCCAAAACGAGGTATTTTGCGAAAAATATCTATTTCTGGGATTTAACACATAGTAAAAACAGTCATTTAAAACGAGACATTATGCAAAAAATAAGTGTTTCCAGAATGTCAAACATGATTAAAAAAGCTTGCGATTAATGGTGTTAATATTGTTAAATGCTTGCTAGTCTTGACACATTTAATTTTAACTGAAGAATTTATAACTGTTTTTACACTGGTAGAGTTAATGACTGCCTACAAAACGAGCCCATTAGTCATCGCAGCCTATGAAGAACTAATCAGTCGAGCATAGTGAGTAAAATATTTGATAGTCTGATTGTCGGAACTGCAGTGTACTGCAAATAAAATATGCACACGCACTCTAAATTGTCATGGATAACTTATTTCCCGACTTCAAGGTTAAATTATTTAGAGCAGTAGAGTCAAAGTACCATATGACTAATAGCTACGCTTCTCGGCAAAATTAGGCGCTTTAAATGCCAGATCCAATGTGAATGCCCGAATCATGGATGCATAGATACAATGGATACAATGGAGCATGGATACAATGGATACAATGGAGCATGGATACAATGCTAAGCATAGGTACATTTCTGGGCACTAGTCACAACTGCTTAACACAGCATTACTCCACCACGCAACATACCGTCGGGTAGCTGCACGGCTGCGTGTAGGCCTTCCTTTTCACGCAGATGACTGATTGAGAGCAGCTGCCGCAGCCAAAGTTGGCGTTACGATGAACACAGACTCGGTCGTGCTGGGGCGCGCGACTAGGAGTCATAGGGTCGTCTGATGCCCGCAACTCCGCCCTCAACTTCTGACCGAAGTAGCGAGTGACGTTACCAGCCTTTGGGAACCACGGATAATTTTCGTGGCGACTCTCGATTTCGCCAGAATAGTCGTCCCAAATCATGAAATCTTCATGTGTCGTTTCTGAAGATTGCGAAGCGATGAAAGATGTTAACTCAGGTTCCTGCTTCGCGTGTGATCTGAGAAATTCAAGTTTTGAGCTTGGTGAGTTGCTGGAAACAAACGGAAAAGGTTCAGTGAGATCTTTTTCTTGTTCTTCCAGAAATTTTGACTTCGGCTTCGAAGGATACTTTGGCGAGTTAATTACGGCAAATCTGTTTACTTTTAAGTTCGAAGATGTTATGAAGTTATTTTTTAGTTCTCCTAGAGCTTGTGAATGCACAATCTGTGCAGCGTGAGCACCAGCTGTTTGTTTAAAATCAGTATCGGGAGTATTTCCATTGTACAGAAGTTTGGTTTCAACAACAGCTGAAGAAATGTTTTTATTGCTGTAAACGGAGTTGATTTGATAATCCTTATTGTTTAACTTGGAGATCTCTGGAACTCTCTCTTCTGATTCCTTGATGGTTTTTGAGATTTGAGATTGCTCGTTCAAAATGGAGTTGGATTCAACACTGCTGGCGTTCCGCCGTTCCAAAAACTTTCTGATATCATCGGCAGTGATGATTCTAATTTTAGTGGATCTTGAGGCTTTAACAGCATCTTCCAATGAATTTTTACGAGATTCTTGTTCTTTGCCAGGTCTCAGAGTGCTAGATTTTCTACGCGAAGAGTGTGCTGAGGAACTTGTGGGGCTTTGAGGGCTAAACATTGAGTGATATCCTCGATCATTTGAAATCCATTTATTTTGAATTGATGCAGCGGCATTTTTATGACGCGAATAAGTTACTGGAGTCTCAGTTGCCTGGTGTTCTTGAGGAATTGTGTGCTCAAAATATGAATTCTGGCGAAAAGACTTCGTTCTCTCAGAACTTGATGGAGACACGCTTTCGTCTGGATACTTGCGATTGATCGAAAACCATGACTCATTATTTTGAGCTTCTTCTTGTAGTTTAAACTCCTGGTCATCACTTTCCTCCGAAGCTACACTGGCTGTCGATGGGTCTTTGTAGCTATTGGAAGGCGAACTGAACCACCGAAGAAATTTTGCGTTCCGAGTCCGAGCAAGGGATTTTTCGTGGGCAGAAAACATCGAAGCGCCGCGGGTTGGGGTGTGGTTGGGGAGGATCAGCGGGGAAGTTGGGGAAGTGCTTTCATGTGAGCTGAAAAAAAGTGAATGATTAAATAGATTTAATTCTTGCAAGCCAATTGAAATATAGCTGAAATGTTAATGGTTCGATAGATTTAATTCTGGCAAGCCTAATAAAATATAGAAGAAATGTTAATGACTCAATAGATTTAATTTATACAATCCAAATAGATTTAACCGTGATCTCCTACTGGCATACAAATCCAAATCCTATAGCTTATTTGAAGATCATTTGGAAAGATCAAGCCATGAAATATGATAGTTTTAAAAGTACTTAAAACTATCTTACTTAAAACTATCTTAAAACAATCTTAAGCACTTAAAACTATCACCTGTGGTAGTTTTAAAAGTACTTAAAACTATCGTTTCTTAGAATTACATGGTAATGTATTCGTGTCTAATGTAGGTAAGTTCACTGCCCACGTAAAAGCCTGATTAATTCAGCCATTTTCTATACAAATGCTGGCTCAGAGACCTAAGATGCACAAAGAAACGTAAAAAATGTTTCACTATCGTGCCAAAGTTCATCAAGCTTTATCACGTCGATATGAAGGTGAACATTCAGAGCAATGTTTGTTGGGAAAGACTCCCAGGAGACTTACACAAACTTTCATTACCCGGCGAAGCAATTTTTGCTATTTTGAGTCTTTTTTCAATCTACCAATTCCTGTAATGAAGTCTGTTCCTATAATGTTACAACCGAGAGGAGAGAATCCCAGTAATTCTGCCCCTAAATGGAATACTTAATACCTAAATGGAATGCCTAATGCCTGAATGGAATACCTAATAACTGAATGGAATACCGAATACTTAAATGGAATACATAATACCTAAATTAAGTACCTAATACCTAAATGGAATGCCTAATACCTGAATGGAATACCGAATACTTAAATGGAATACCTAAAAACTAAATGGCATACCTGAAACATGAAACGTAAAAAGATTATTTCTCCTGCTATTATACGGTAGGGTTTTCAGGGCAACTCGTAATGCGATTTTTAAAACAGAAAATATTCTTCAAGTGAAACATTAAGTTAACAATCTTGATAAATTTGTTCTTAGAGAAAAATTCCTCTTTCCGGCTATGGAGCTGGTGTCAATCGCGATTTAAAAAATGGCAAAAATTTGCCAGATCAAACATTAAGCTCACAGTTTTTAGAAATTTGATGTTAGACTAAAATTCCACCTTGGATCACTATAGGTTGCGACGCTAATAAAATGAATTAATATGAACCAAATGTTGTTTAGTTCGAAACGAACGCTAGTGTACCAAGTATCATAATTTACTTAGGAGTTAAATCTGGGCGACCAAGCGACGTTTGTAGGGCGCACAAGAAATTTTGCGTCCTGCGTATAATTTTGCCTATAAAGAAGCGTTACATTCTGGATAACTGAATCACTCGGTAAAGAGGCTAATAAATGGAATTAATATGAATCAAATACTGTTGAGTTCGAAACGTACGCTAATGCACTAAGTAATTTACTTAGGAGGTAAATCTGAGGGACACAACGACGATTGTAGCGCGCATGGACCGAGAAAAATTCAGCGTT
Source organism: Platorchestia sp. MABIK (assembly GCA_014220935.1). Classification (NCBI taxonomy): domain Eukaryota; kingdom Metazoa; phylum Arthropoda; class Malacostraca; order Amphipoda; family Talitridae; genus Platorchestia; species Platorchestia sp. MABIK. Next base: position 113,648 of record JACJUY010001484.1, on the reverse strand, counting down.
TCCAGGAAGCAAACAAAGAAGCGTTAAAGTCGTCCGATGACCCGCAAATGACTGCTGCTGTGTTTGTGGGCTGTTTGCCTGCACCAAACACCGCTGCCTCCCAGTTTGCATATGGTGGCAAGTTTAGCTTTAGCTTTGATTGAGAGACGGACTTGCTGTTGGCTCTTGTTCGTCGAGGTGCTGGAGGAGTGGCGGTTTGGGGGGAAGTGTCGCAAGTGCGAGAATGTTTGGGTGAAAGTGGGGGAGCATGGAAGAAGTGATGAGTAAACTTATGCTTATATGTAGGTGGAAATGATAAGTATGTTTTTTTTTGATGGAAGTGATGGAGTATGAAAGTGATGAGTATGTTTGTCTTTGCGGGGGAAGTGATGGAGGTATGATATTCACTGGTGGATGGGATCAGAGAATAATATTTTGTGGCGTGTGCATGGGAATCTGGTCTTAATACGGGAAGTGTGTCTGGTTGACAGCAGCAGATCTCAGGATGGAGATGGAGGAATGTCTAGGAGGGAAGTAAGAGAAAAATCTTTCGCGTCATTCAAATTCTGAGCGCTTATTTTCTAAGCGCAAAGATAATTTTCCGAGCAAATTGGAGAGAAACAATATCATTGCAATTTGTGTGTGACAAATAAATTAAAATTTTAGGAGAGTTACAGTTGTTTGCATTGCTAAGACTCGAGCTGTGTTTGCTATTTGTTGAACCTCTTGTACTGTGGCAGAGTTGTTATGAAAATTTGAAAAAATTTTACTAGAGATTTTATTAGAGTTGTTATTGAGTTGCTATTTTGTTTGTTATTTTAATTTTCATTAGAGTTATTCTTTAAACTGTCATTACAAGTGTTATTTTAGTTATTAGAGTTCTTACTTATTGTCGTAACATTTTTTCATTCCGTATACTGAACTTTTTGCTCCGTCGCAGAGCTGAGAAACAAAACACAAGCAGATGGGGCGCTGAGTTAGAATGCTCGCAACGAAGCGTGTTAGCTTTGGTTTTCCAGGACATTAATTTCTTCCATCATTTGTAATCACTACATCATTTTTAACCACCGCAACCTCATCGTAGCATAGCTACGAGGGCGTAGCCTGTCTTGCACAAACGTAACCTTGATCTGAAACTTCAAATTTATTGACTCCATTGAACTGCGCGAGACTTGAATCGTTGCGAGGAGTTTCATGCTGGAAGCTGAATGATCTGTAATTACAGATGCATTATACAAAGATAGACGCGTACAGACGCGGTATTTGAGAGTGAAGTAAGTTCACGCTGTGATGCTTTCAGCACAGCAAACACGCCCTCCTGACCCGAATGTCTTTGCTCAGCGTAGCTCTGGGCTTTGGAGGGAAGCTGTTTTTAGAAGAACTGACGCTAGACATTTTCAAGTGACGCCCTCATGCTGGCAGCAAATGCACGGTTAATTTGCTGCCTGCAATGCATAAATACAATTTTTTCGATTAAGTAGGTTTGCAATAAGGTATTCAGGATATTTTATGATGCGAGTACAATCAGTAAATTCTAATTCATTAGATTCTAATTCATTAGCTTTTAGTTCATTAGACTCTAATTCATTAGATTAGTTTTATTTTTTCATTAATTATGTTCATTCAAGATTCTAATTCATTATAATCTTAGCTTTTAAGTAGTTGAAATCCTGTGTAAAGCTCCAAAAACCAAACCGGACTCTCATTTTTCATTGAGTTAGACTCTCACATAGCAAACTTCCAACGTAGCAGAACAATATCAGACACAACCAGAAGAGCCGAGCTGTCACAATTGGCACAGAATTCTTTGTTTCCTCTGAGTCTCTTTTAATTAAAGAAAACTTGCAAAAAAAACTATATTTTTGTGTCAGAGTCTTATATAGTTGAAAAACCTAATTGATAAAAAGATAAAATTGCTGTTTCTTAGAAGTCACGTTTAATTACGAAATACTTGCAAAAAATATAATATTTTTGGACCTTAGAGTCCCATTTAATTGATAAAAATGTAACACTTTTGTTTTCTCTTCGTCTCATTCAATTGTTTTAAATGAAAATATTTAAATTTAGTTTTGTATATGAAATAGCATTGTAATTCTCACTTATTGAACAATTGAGAGCGTGTGATGAGCTTTACAACGATACATGATTTACCATCTGTTTAATTTTACTTACATGAATCTAACTAGCACCGGTACGAAATAAGTTTATACAAAATGCATGTACAGACTTGAACATACATTACACATGCATTGTATGTACAACATGAAAGTACAAGTACCTTAAATGTACCATGATTTCGTTGTAATGTATCGCATATGTACCATGCTTTCGTTGTGCCAAGGGAGATATTTTATGGACGGTTACAATGACCTTATAAATGATACAGCGTTATATAAATGATACAGCGTTATATAAATGATACAGCGTTATATAAATGATACAGCGTTATATAAATGATACAGCGTTATATAAATGATACAGCGTTATATAAATGATACAGCGTTATATAAATGATACAGGAAATCCATATACCTTATTTAAACCGAGCAGCCGCCGATGATACATGCAGGCACACACACACACCGGCGTGTGCTTATTTTAGGCGTGTGTTTAGAGAGATATTTTAGATATTTTATGAACAATTAAATTTTTTTAAATGGTACGTAGCGTATTACCATAGGTCATTCATAAATATATACAGAATAATTTGCGCATAGAAACAGCAAGTTTGGAAAGAAGATGCAAAAAAGTCAAAGAAAAGATCGGGAAAAGGGCATGAAAACTGAAAGAAGCAAAGTGGGCACGAAAGACACAAGTCCAGCTGGCCTGTGTGTAGCAGAGGTGACCTAACAGTCTCCCCCCTGGGGGCGCCAGTCCCCGTAGCATCAGGGAATAGACAAACTTAAATAACCTAAATCTGTTTTCTTTGGTATGTTTCCAGTGAGAGTTGCATCACAGAAAAAAGTGACATTGTTCATTTAGGCTAAGATGTAGCGAAAATAACTAACGCCCAATCGGCCAATAATCGCAATGCCGTAGAAACAAATATAGGTCGTTGAGATCAAATGCATGTCTCGTGATGGTCCACCGTGTCATTTAAAAATCATTTTAATTGTCCATATACATTTCCCTTAGCACAACGAAAGTACAGAAAAAAGATGAAATTTCAGAAAAGGCCGGGAAAAGGTTTCAGAAACAACAAAGAATTTATTTCAGAGCTGACAAAGAAAACGCTTTAAAAGAGTCATAGAAATGATTTCAGCGGAGGAAAGAAAAGGACATTTAAAAGCTTCAGAATGAGTTGTAATTATAGACGCGTATAAAAAGGACAGAAAGACGTTACAAAAGACGCGTTGTAAATGACGTTATAAAAGGACGTAATAAAAAGATGTTACAAAATTGATTTCCTAAAAAAGGACATTAAATGCTTCAGAAGTTATGATAGCAGAGGATGACTCGCGAGTCGTGCATGGATTAATGTGCCACTGAGCACAGAAAATAGAACTCGAGGTAAACTCCAGGCACTCGCAACGACTTCAACGCCAGATAAAAATGTTCAAAGTTCCATGGAAAATGTTTCTTTTGAAGCCTCGCAAAAGTTGCTGCGTCATAAGACTTGCTACTTTAATCCCATAAAATTCTTGATCATAAGTGCTCATTTTTGTAAGAATAGACCTTAAATGCGAAATGAATTTATTCGGAATATTAATGAAACAGCAAGAAATAAAAGATTATTTTTGAACTGGTCTGAAGCCCAGAAAAAATTTTTGATTGTTTTTTTGCTCGTTGTGATGATTGTTGAGCGAATGGGAACGCTTTTATTGCTATATCCTTATTATTAATACGTGTAGGCGTGAAAACAAAATTCCCGGTTGTATTTTTACAACAAATCTGTTTGAGCTCAACTTTATAAATGTTCATCCAAACCTCAAATGGGGAATATTTTCCGTTTACTTCAGTTCAGTATGGCTTACAGTTGGGGCACTATTATCATTCCCCAGGCAATTTAATGAACATTATTTTAAATTTTGACGTATATTTCTCACTAAGAAATCAACGTGCCAGTTTATCGAGCTGCTCCTGCGTATAATATCATCCTAATAATGTTACTATAAAGCATGTGAATCAAATGTTTCAAGTCCAACATCAACACCAAATCCTATGGACTACTAAATGCAATTTTTCTGCAACAGCCACAGAATTTTTTGATTTAATGAGGGGTTATATCCAAGAAATGATACTCTGACTGCTTCTCGCAATAACATAGTTAGCCCCGGACATGGCTATATATAGAACGCCTCGTATGGTTTATCTATCAATTAAGGAACTTTACATAAAAATTTTTAAAAATCCAATATGTTGTAATACATCTCATGTATTATTTTTTTTTTAAATAAACTGTTTTCTATGTTTTTATGTTATCCTTCATCGCGTCATTGCCGCCCCGCACCTTGCAACAAACGTTATGAAGGAGCCGGACAAACTGGGAGATCGGTCACTCAGAATCTTGATTATTTATGTTCTCTTAGGGGAGATCCCAGGACTGCCAAAGATCGAGTGAAAAAAAGGCTAATGCATTTTTTCCTGACCTGTGAACAAGAATTCGTGAGATCGAAGCATTAGAAGATCGAGTTAAAGAAAATTAAAGTTTTTTACCTCTCTAAAATCAAGAATTCGCGACACCAAAGCATCAATCAGAGAGTTAGTAGGCAGGTGGGCATAGGCTGTTTAATAAAGACGAGGACCATATTGTAGACTGAATTCATTCCAACTAATCTGCTTTCATTCATCTACACGACTTCATGATGAAAAATGAGTAGGGAAGAGTACAACCTGATACATCAACGACTTCGGAATTATCCGTAAAATCAACACGTTCGCAAACGACACACAGCTCTTGCACGGAGTGTACATTGAGCGAGACAGAGTTGCTGTTCAAACACGCCTCGGCAGACTTCTCCAATGGACCGAAACCAGACTGATGAGCTCCAGCGTCCACAAATGCCGCAAAAAAGTTCCAAATGGATGTCTCGTTGTTCATTAATTATCAGTTATCATTTTTTTGCAAAAATCGACCTTTAATGCAAAATAAATTTACTCGAATTTCCAAAAATGCTCTAAGAAGATGTCTCGTTGTTCATTAATTATCAGTTATCATTTTTGCAAAAATAGACCTTTAGTGCGAGATCAATTTTCTCGAAATTCAAAAATCCACTAAGAAATAAATGACGATTATTCACCAAAGAAATCAATGCACTACGCAAAATTGATTTCTAAGTCGTTATTGTTTGAACATATGTGTTAATTACAGGTGTGAATCACGTTTTTTATGAACATCCCAGACACACTGTAGACCGGTGAATGTGCTGTTCTAAAGACAAGTAGATACGCGTCGCTGTTGAATTTGATGAGTGGTTATAACTGTCATTATCCTGATACCGCACCTTATCGTGTTTTAACGAGATTCGCCTCCGAGGGTTCAAATAAACTGCGTGATCAAAAATTTAATTACAATTTAAATTCAAACATCACATAATGCAAAATAATAATGCCTGATGGTGCATCTAACCGTTTTTAACGAGTTTTGCCTTTGCTAGTTCGAATTAACCGTGTAATAAAAAAATTAATGACGTTTTTGGCATAAATACGCCATAATGCTAAAAAATAATGTCATTAAGCATGAATTTCCCATATGCTAAATAATAATGTCCTTATGCATGAATATCCTAAAATGCTAAATAATAATGTCATTAAGCATAATAAATAATCATGTCGTTAACCATAAATATCCCAAAATTCTAAATAACAATGTCATTAGACATAAATATCCCATAATGCCAACTAATAATGTCAATCAGCACCATATTGCTGAATAATAACGTCAGGGAATTTAGAGTTTCTTTCATTTTGAACAAGAGTTAGACGGTAAATAGGAGTTACCGTACACTTACCCTGTCCGAAGAGGCTGTGGGCCGGCGGCGGCAGGCGGGTGTGTGGGGGAGGCCGTGTGTTGTGTGGCTGTGTTGCAGCACCCAGCCGCCTCCTGCCCGTTGTTAAACAAATTAAACAAATTATGACAGCGAAAAAAATGTTCAGAGCTCTTGAGCCCTGTGCATTTTTTATGTTTTCTGAAAACTTCTGTTTTGTTCAATTTTGAATAGCTGCGTGTAAAACTATGTAAACTATTTTGTTTAGTTCATTATGCTTGAAATTCAAAGGCCAAATGCAGCTGTGGAAACATAATTTTTGCATAAAAGTTTCATTTTCAAATCGTCGATGATTGCAGCGACGAATATGTCAATAATTCAGCTTGACTTGTGCACTTGAAAATTATTCAATTGGAATGATAAAAATTAGGGAATGGTTCTAGAAGTAAATTCGGATAATTGTTTAACTGTTATAAACAAAATTTAAGTGCTGACGCATAAATATGAAAAAATTATTTAACTGTTACGAGCAAAAATTAAGCTTTGACACAGTGGAAGAAAAGGAAAATTATTTAAATGCAACAAAAAAACAGTGTACTGGCTCCAAGATCCAACTCGCTATACTTCAGCGTTCTCCGTTCGATCACGAGGTAACGAACTGATGTTGAAGTTCTTAGTGCATGTTACCTATAAAGGAACATTTCTACGTTGATTTTTACACTCGGGGTATTGTAAATTTTTTAAATTCTGCATATAACACTCATGAAGAATCCTAGCCCTCGTCAGGTGGCATCCAGTTGGGGACTGAGTCCCAATGATTTCGTAGAGAACATCACAGATCAGTTTGCCCATGATTATAACATTGATAGAGGTTAGGCGTCTCTCATTCTTAAGTTATATATACAGTTATTTACATACTCGGGGCAAATAAATTTTCCCATTTTTAACTGTTTTCTGTCATTTTATTTATGAATGTCATAATATTTCTAGTTATTTTTTCAAGCTGTACTGACGGGGTAATCGGTGCATTGCTCATTCTTTAGCGCACGCCAATTTGGAATGATCGCGCATGAGTGTGATGCAGCGAGAGTGTTAACTGAACCAATTCACACAAACAGAAACCGACGGGATGATGGAGGGACGCTGATGAGACAATGGATTCCATGACAGCGAGCGAAGCTTTGTGAGACCTCCGTGTTGAATTTCGCCAGCGTGTAGCCATGATACTGAGTCTTAGAGTGCAGCCATGATACTGAGTCTTAGAGTGTAGCCATGATACTGAGTCTTAGAGTGTAGCCATGGTTCTGAGTCTTAGAGTGTAGCCATGGTACTGAGTCTTAGAGTGAAGCCATGATACCGAGTCTTAGAGTGTAGCCATGATACTGAGTCTTAGAGTGTAGCCATGATACTGAGTCTTAGAGTGTAGCCATGATACCGAGTCTTAGAGTGTAGCCATGATACTGAATCTTAGAGTGTAGCCATGATACTGAGTCTTAGAGTGTAGCCATGATACCGAGTCTTGGCTATGAAAGGGTGATTTATTTCAATCTAAACTGATACACATCATTTTGTACATAGTGAAGGCTCGAATTTCATGATCCTTCACCAAGTATTTTTCAATAATTGATACTAATCGATAGAAAGACAAACGAGCGCGTTCCTACGTTTATTGTCACGTCGATGTAGCACACAGTCCAATCGAGTGCCACAATTCCAGCTCTCTGCATCATAGCAGAACGAAAGGCAGTGCACCTACAAAGTAAACGCCAAAAACGCCGTTTCCTATTCATTACTGACGTCTGTAAGTCAAAGTCCGGCTAGCTCAAGACAAAGAATAACGAGCTTATGGCTTCACGTGTCTGTCATAGCCGTCATAGTGCTCGTCATAGCCGTGAATGTAGCGGACCTGACTCCGTGCGGGGAGACCCGGTTTTGAGTCTCGGCGCTGGTAGCGATTTTCTCTGTTGGGTATAGGAGAAAAATTCTAAGCACAATACCCCACTCTACCCAGGTGTCTGAAATGGGTACCGGTCTTTGACCGGGGGAAAGCGTCATGGCGTCCTGGTGTTAGTTATAAGGCATTTGAAAAACCAATGTAAAAGGTGATATGTATCATGCTTCAATTGGAAATAAAGCATCCGTAGATGCCGATGTTTGTTTGTTTGTCTGGGCATCCATCTGAGGCTTTGGAGAAAGTTTTCGTTCATTTCAGGTCCGGGTATTAATGTATCTATGATACATAGCATACAATTATTATACAAAGTATCTATGATACTGTAGTGTCGTACTATCGGCACTACTAGAGGTATAGTAGCAGAAGCTTTAACTTCACTTCAGTTCCCCAAGCCGCAAACTCGGGAGAAGGAAAAGTATACGCACAGCAACGCTCCTAATAATGTACTGATTCCATCGGTGACAGACCTTCCTTAAAACTAGCAGTGCTCGGAAGTCAAACAAAGACCTTCCGGTGCTTCAAGAGGCACAGTGTAACAAGGACTTCGCCGGCCAGTTTCCGACCGCTGCGGTCTGGGCATTTCCGACCCATCCGAACCCAAGTGCAATAAAGACATCCGGCGGCGCCTGCCCTGCAAGGCTCACTCCAAGATACAACAGATACATTGATACGTCGATGAAATTTAGAATCAATATATTTATGATGCACGTATCTATGATACTTTGATTGCCTTTACATAGATAAAATGATTGTCATTCACATTGATCAACAATGCTCATAAACTGCACACAAAAGCAAAGTACCATTGCTTCTTGATTTTAATCACTGAAGTGCTAGCTACTCTCAATTATCTCTATCACTGAATTAACGAATTTCCTCCCACCGTAACACCGTAAGCCAAATATTACTGGAAAATCATTCACCCAATTTTAAGCACCCGTTTTTCTCCTATCTTTTGCATCCGTGAAATGCGGGATTCAATGTACCTGAGCGCTCCGGTAAAAATAACCTCATTGTCCCCGATGGCTAGAGATGCCTGCTACAAATTTTGCCAGAAATTCTCATTCACTTGAGCACCCACGCCTCAATTTAAGTCTTCATTGTAGGTGCGATCCACCCAGGTCCGGCGGCGGTCGGATCCACAGGACATGACTAAGCAGAAAGTAACGTCCCATGTGCATTGATTAACTAGACGTTCGATCGTGGCTCATGAGAAAGCATCGAATTAATTGCCTTCAAGAAAAGATTGAACTTTTGTCAGAACGCAATTTATCACCGAAGCATCTTCGAAGGAAAGCTCCTGGAGAGATGAACCAAGAAAATTGCATTCCCTTGTTGAGAAGATGCAGCAGCCAGCAGGGTGTGGGCTGTGATGTATTAGTGCAGCTGTTCAGTTCGTTGGGAACGCATTCCAAGTTCTACAGCAATGTTTAGCCGAGTTAGCTCTCTTGATAAATTTCATGAGACTTCTCAAAGACTGAAACGAAAACGGTTTTAAGGTTCCACTGCATATCTTGTTACCTCTGGAAAATGAAAAATGGCAAAATAGCATTCTAGTCTCCAGTTTACCGCGCGGGACTGTTAACATATTGTGTACAATTATAATTAAACACAGTATGTTAACAGTTATTACAATTGTGTACAGTTATACACAGCATGTTAACAGTCCTGCGTGGTAAACTGGATACCAGAACGCTATTTTGCCATTTTTTTTCCCACAGCTAATAAGGTTTGCAATGAAACCTTAAAACCGTTTTCGTTTCACTCTTGTAGTCTTGAGTATTACGTATAAATTTTTCTTAGGTAGAAAAAGAGTGAATCTACGTATAACGAAATGAGCAATTCTTGCTAGGAAAAGAGTAATTTTAGGTAATTAAGAAGTGATTCCAGGAGCGAAATGAGTAGTTCTTGGTAGATAAAAGGACAATTTCAGGTATAAAAATAAGCAATTTCAAGTAGAAAAAGAGCAATTCTATGTATGAGAAATTAGCAATTCTTGGTAGTAAAATTACCAATTTTGAGGCAGAAGAAATATAATTTTAAATCGAAAGGACTTGAGAACTTCATCGCTCCGATATTCAACGCTTACATAACAGCGCTCATATGAGTTACCATGGTAAAAGAGGTATGAGCATACTTTAAGGTACTAAAGAGGTATGAGCATACCTTAAGGTACTATTAAGGTACTAAAGAGGTATGAGCATACTTTAAGGTACTAGAACGTCGAAGATGTAAGTTTAGACGGGATGGAAGTGACGTCAACTGCAATCAGATACAAGAAAACGTGTAAACATCAGTGAAGTTAAAAAGTTTCGTTCATCATTACGTGAAAACGAGGCGAGTTATGGAATAAATACTAACAAATTTCACTAATTAAATTTGCTAATTGATAAATTCATTTACTAACTGGATAAATCATAACCCAATTTTGTAATTTATGCCTTCATTGTTTACATCTACTATTCATTGATTGGATTCTAATCAACTTATTACTAGAAGGTTTTCTAACTTTAATTTAGCACTCTATAGATTAACAAACGCTTTGCCTCAAAGTACAAGGGACAGGAACTTTTAATGTTGAGCCGCTTCTAAATGTATACTGTACGCCTCACTAAAACCAGAACCGAGTATTTATTTTCCCGTATCAGTAACACCCGTAGTTATTCTCGGTATTAGTAGCAATCAGTAATACCAGCAAAATTTTGCTTGAAATTAATATGGTATTCTTATGATGGTATTTTTGATACGGAAAAATAAATACTCTATTCGGGTTTTTGTGAGACATCTTGTATAAAGCACATGACATGACCAAACCTTTAACTTTTTTCCTAACAAACAAACGCTAAGTGTACGAATGATTTCAGCTGTATTGTTTTGCACCCACGGTAGAGGAAACAAGGTACGCTCAAGCCAGTCTTTTTTCGTTGACGGTGTGGTTTACTGACGTCACGGCAATGAACCAATAACAGCGCTCATGTTGCATCTAGTAGCACTGCTACGCCCAAATCTGGCTCTACTATTGGCCCAACGGTATTGCGTTTTGGTGACGTCATAAAGTTTGTTTGCCTTTCTATTGGCTAGCCGAACAAGGGGAGGTGTATTTTCGCCTATAGAAATGACCCTACCTTGTTTCTTCTACCGTGCCAGCACCTGAGACAGGAAGCACTTTTACTTATGTAGCGTATGAGACATTCGAGCTTGCGGTGCGTGTAAAGTTTTAACGCGTCAGTCGAGACCACACCCAGCCGCGTCGTGAGAACTTATTTCGCATACGCGTGTCTTACGCAGTTATACAGCGTCGGGCTTTGTTGGTTGCTTGTTGGAGACGCAAAATTAAGTTTCTGCAGCTGCTGTCTTTTTTTGGAGCACAGTTTCGTAGCTCATTCATGAGTTTAGAATCCTTGTTATTTGTTGTGGATTTTCGTAGCTCATTATAAATTTACGATCTTTGTTTTTTATAGTGGATTTCGTGGCTCATTCATGACTTCATGATCTTTGTTTTTATATGATTTATAAAAAATAGAAGGGGTTTTATGGTCTCTTTTTCGTGCGGAAATGCCTTTCATTGGTTGAGCAAGGAACGTAAAAACAAATAGAATAACATTGATGAAACCATTGTTGTGGTTAGTCCGTGACAGTAAAAAGCTGTTGTTAGTGAAAATGTGCTTGAAAGTCTGATATGGTTGGATACAAATCGAAAAAAAAAGCATTCTCAACGATTTCGTAAAAAGTAGTAATCCTACTTGAATATTAGCAACATTGCTGACGATGGTGTGATGTGTGTATTTTAGTGAGAAGTATTAATTACACTAGAATATTAGAAATAGTGTTTACGATAGCGTAGAGTAAGTGAATTGCTGTGATTATGTTAAATTTTTGTAGAGAAAATTAAACAAAGTTTCAGACAGGTTACTGGAGTGAAAGGCAAACTTTTTTTATGGGATTCAACAACTTTCATCACGATTCTTAGGTTAGGTGCGATAGGTGCCACTATGGTGTCATACTTCCCTCGGGTTTTAATAACAAACTTAAAAAATTCCTTCAGCCAGACGGACGCTCGTTGGTCCACAAAAAAATGCATCCACTGACTTTAAATTCCAACATTATAATGCACTAGTCCACCCCCCTTTATTTGAAATAAGAAAGAAGGCGAGATGAAAGAAAGGCCGTAGGAAATGAAAAAAATTCAATCTGTCAAGAGTTGAGGCCGAGTGCACACGGCCCGTCAAAATGGCATTTTAATGTTTGACTAATCACAAGACACACGTTCCTATTTCCTAAGAATTCACGTGATATTCATTCCTACTCGAATTTGATGGATTAAAGCACCAGAAGTTGTGGAGTTGATGAAGCTTGTATCACAGATACGCTCATCACACACTGCAGGCTGGCTTCGGGCAGACGGACGCGGCTCTTACTATAGTATAGACTTATGAGACCGCACAATTGCGGCAAATTTCTTTAGCTTTTATCCCTACAAAATGCAGCTTCGCTCGTTGGTCGCTCAAGATTAAGTTCGTCGCACGTACGGACGTACGAACCAAGGTCTGCGCAAATAAAGCATCGCATTAATCAAATAACGGGGGAGAAAGCCGTCGTGCTTTATGCGCGTTCGGGCCAGAGATTCCGTTCGTGTGAAGGCTTTTCTCACGCAAAAATTCCGGGTTTGTCGTATGCGCGAGCTTAATGTGACTAGAGTAAGACTGCGCACACAATTTATTTTCCACATTCCCCATGATTTTAATTGCAAGTCGCTTAAAATACACTCTGCATGTATCAGAATTCTAAAAACCAGCCTAATCAATGTAAAGTATATCCCACAAAAACATAACCGAGTATTTATTTTCCCGTATCAGTAATACCATCATAAGAATACCATAAGCATTCAATTTCTAGCAAAATTATCCTTCAAAATTAACCTATAGAAAAGGTATTTCTGATTATGATGGTATTACTGATACGGGAAAATAAATACTCGGTTCGGGTTTTTGTGGGACGTACTGTATATATAATCTCTACCTGTGGCCAATCATTCCAGATTTAAAAAGCTTTTAATTTTTTCGCAGTAAAATTAAGTAGATTGTAACTCAGTCCCATAGTAATTTTGCAAGCTGTTTGAAGGTCTATTTTGTTTCAATTGGCTAAACTTAAACTCGGCAGAAAGTACAGTATTTTTGCTGACTCATTTTTAATAAATAAAGTGTCAAATATGGAAAGTACATGTGAATGGTATCACTGAAAACGTTATTCTACACATGTTATCTTTTGAATAAACAACAAGAACCAATCTTTACACATTTTTTTTGAGACAATCTTAGCGCCTATACAAATTCACAAGCTCAATAATTCTTCCAAGACTCGAAACCAAACTAACTTGCAGTCATCTGACCAATCAGAGGTGCACGTGAATACGCACGTGAGTGACGTGTTCTTGCGCACGAGGCACGTCACTTTCATCAATCACGTCTGCACCTGTTTTTGCCCTGAGCGGAACGCGTTCGTTTTTTCGGGACTTTGTGATTTGCGGATTTGGATTGGTTCCAAAAGATCGCTGGGACTGGCTGGGTGCGAGGATCGCGGCGGAAGTTTCACGGTCCTACCGAATTTTCCCAGAGAAATGTGTGGCCCGGTCCTGCTTTTTGTTATGCGTTTGGAAAGTGCGTCAGGGCAACAGAGCGGAGAGGCAGCGACTCCTCGAGACACAATGCACGAGATCCGCTCACTCCTACGGTCTTTTGCGCGCGTTCCGCTGCGCTAAAGTAGGAAAAGAAAACTCTCACTTCTCGCCAGCAAAAATTGTGCCAATTATAAAGGCAGATGTAAACAAGAACTGGCTAAAAAATCAGCTTGCAAACGAGACAGATACAACTCACAAAGAACGACCCTGCGTTTGTTCTTTTTATTATTTCTAGTAAAAATGGATGGATGTTGGAGTGAGAAAAGCATATTAATGCCGAAACTTTAAACGTGAATTACGGTTAAGAAAATAAGAACATCATAGATCGATCAAACGTCATCAACGAGAAATTAAAGAATTTTTAAAATCTTCTGAAATAAGAACATACAGCAACAAATGGCACGGAATTGATCCGATTAACATTTTCAAATTTAAGCTACGTTTGAAGGATTAATATCTGGAAACCTCACGTGTTTAGGGATGCATACAAGAAAACGTTCATTTGTTAAAAAGAACATCTTCCTAAAAATTCGTGTATCACGTAAAATAAAGTAGAAAAATCGAATAAATTTCAAAGGGTTTGGGATGAACCTTTTAAAAAGTTTTCTTACCGTATGATGCTGTAGCAATAATACAAAGATACATATACACTTGTATGATCGTGATGCAGTAGCAATGATACGAAAATACAAACACACTTGGATGACTGTGATGCAGTAGCAATGATACAAAAATAAAACACACTTGGATGACTGTGATGCAATAGCAAAGATACGGAGATACATGGATGTTTGGATGCGCATAATGAGCTCTGCATACCTGCAGCACTTAGCGAGCGCACGGTTCACTGAACTCAATCAATAGCAAATTTGCCACGTAACAGGCAGCATTTGCAGCCCACAAGGCTACTTTGCAGCATTCCTGGCTACATTTTCAGCATAGGGCAGTATTTGCTGCATACAAGGCAACATGTGCAGCGGACAAGGAAACATTTGCAGCGTACAAAGCAACATTTTCAGCATGCTAGGCCACCTTTGCTGCATGCAAGGCCACATTTCAGCATTTAGGGCAGCATTTTCAGAATACATAGTAACATTGTCACCACGCGAAGCAGCATTTACAGCACGCACGGCAACATTCGAAGACGTGAGATTAACAAAATTCTTTCCATCAAAGCACGGAAATGACTTTGTCCTGCAGGAAAGAACGGAAGACAAGCTGCACATTAGCGAACCGAGATGCAAATTGAAACTCAGTGATGTACATTAGTGCCATGCGCTCGCATTAGTGGACGTCGCGCATTAGGGCTCATTAGAGCGCACATTAGCGTTCACTAATGCGCACATTAGATCTCATTAGCGCTCTGTATCGTTCATTGTTTCACTTTATGTATCAACTTTTTCTTTAAATAAACGGTTTTTCTTTCTTTTTTTTTCTTTCGCTCTTGCCTGCACGTGTCCAATGGGCGTACGATTCACTTTTAAAAAATTAAATAAAGATCTTTGTGTTAAGACGTTTTGATAACCAATGGTGCTTTTTGTATACTCTTTATCGGAATAAACTGTTTATTCTTTTTTTTTTACTGCTAATGCTTTGAATTCAGACTCCGTGCGTGAACTCGTGTGTACGTACGTAATGTCTTTGTGTGCTATTGGCATACAGTGAGCATACAGTGTCACACAGTGCCATTCAATGAACATACAGTGCCATACAGTGTCATACAATGAACGTACAATGAACATACAGCGTCACACAATGGACTGTCATACAAGTAGTCATACACTGAACTGTATCGCATCAGTAGACACAGTTAGTTCATAAACTGTTTTCCTAATATATTACGCACACAATTCACACACAAATGTATACTGTATGTGTAGTATATTCTTACAAACAATATACTCTACACACAATATACTGTATGTACAATACACTGTGTACGAAAAATATAATTTACAGCAGTCACAATTTAAATGCATGCAATACACCCTATGCACCCTTTGTACTTATAGGCTATGCACTCTGAACAACATACTGTGCATGCATTATGCTGCGCATACATTGTACTGAATGAACTGAATGTGTGTTGTGTGTAGTGTTATGTGTTGTGCTGTGTATTGTGTTGTGTGTTGTGTGTTGTGTGTTGTGCTGTGTGTTGTGTGTAGTGTTATGTGTTGTGCTGTGTATTGTGTTGTGTGTTGTGTGTTGTGTGTTGTGCTGTGTGTTGTGTGTTATGTGCTGTGTATTGTGTTGTGTGTTGTGTGTTGTGTGTTGTGCTGTGTGTTGTGTGTTGTG